>JAKCPI010031045.1:27500-143071 GCA_023213315.1 Euborellia annulipes
TCCCCGAGCCCTCGAGAGCCGTAACACCTTATTCGGTGTTACTAGGGAGGTTTTACGTTAAGGCTAGGCCTCGGCCTCGCACCGCAGCTCATCATAGAGAATTCCCTGGCCCTATGTGTATGGGAAGGAAGCCTTGGCCTCGCCTCGACTTCCTCTCCAGCACTGTAACACTTTACTTTCTCTTACACTATATATGAAATATATATATATATATATATATATATATATAACGCACACACACACACACGCACGCACACAACACACACACGCACACACCACACACACACACACAACACAACAGGGGGGGGGGGGAGGGGAAAAACACACACACACACACACACACACACACACACAATATATATATATATATATTTGAAATATATAGATGGAAAGTATTGGTGTTACTAGGGAGAGGATACGTTAAGGCTGGCCTTGGCTTCCTCCACCTATCGGCTGCATGCTGCTCGAATCTCGAATCTCGCAAGCAAGCACATAAGGAGTCATTGTGGGTAGAAGAAGTGGCTTCGTCAAGGTTTCCGCCGGCGCTCGAGTGCTGTGACGCTTTTTTGTTACGCAGAGATGTGTTACGTGACGATTTTGGACGATTCACCCTACTGGAAGGCAATTAGAAATTAATTTATTATGAGAAGCGGATTGAAGAGGATCATGAAGGCAAGGGGATCCTACAAATAGAATAGATATTCCCAAGATTTACCCAGTGAACTTTTATATTGCCCCAGAAGCGTACCGAGGGAATTGGGAGCCTGGGGCGGCACCAGAAGAGGGGCCTTATATTGATTTTTTTTTTTGGGGGGGGGGCTGCTCATCTTTAAATATCCCTCTTTTCTATACATAAAAATAATTTTAAAATACTGTATATTCCTGAACCCCAAGGGTCCCGGGACCTCTCAAAGAGAAATTTTCATTAAATTTTTTTTTTATAAATATATGGGGGCCTATGCCGGCTCGGGGCCTGGGGCGGACCGCCCCCCCCCTCCCCCCCCCTCGGTACGCCACTGGATTGCCCTCGGGCTTGGTGTAGTTGGTAGCGCATCTGTGTTGTTGTATACCAAGGTTCGCGGATTCGGATCTCAGGCAGTTCAATTAGAGATTAAAACAATATATATTGTAAAAAATTCAATATCTTTTGGCCTAATTTGAGATGTCTATTTGTAAGTAAATATTAAGAAAAAAAAAGTTTTCCCTTCGCTCAAGAAACACTTGGCACGTCTTGTCTTTGAAGGCCACTTAGGAGTCGCCTCTAAATTTCTATCTGAAATAATTTATGTTTTTAAGGAATTTTTTTGATATTTAAATGAATTTAATTCATTTAAATTTCTATCGAAGAAAATTTAAAATTCAAAAATTTATTAATATTATTATTACCCTAGTATACAGTATATCAAATAGAACAAAATATCCCAAGGATAGACCGACACCCACAGTCATAAACAAGCTTTCTGATTGGCTCTAGACCAAACCTCCTCTTTTCTTCTGTCGTCGCCATTATTAATTAATCCTGCGGTGCGGGGTCGGCGGACCTTACTCTCCCCCTCCACTCCCCCCTTTCCAATGCTGTGGTCTCCGACAGGCCAAGCTCGGTCATGTCTCTCTTGACCCGATGAAGCCAAGTCATCCTAGGTGCTCTTCTGCGTTGTCGTCCGTGTTTTTTAACTTTTTCGGCTACAGAGGCCAGGTATGACTTTATTTAATATATTTCTAAATTACATTATACCGATAGGACGTTCCACATGCTGATTGCTCTAGGTCACCAATCCCGAGGCTTTCGCCACGCTTGGCATTGCTTAACTTTTGGAAAGTTAAAAACTATAGACGATCGTAAACACACTTTTTTCCATTCAGAGATGGTAAAAATTCTATTCAGAAGTGTCATGAAAAAAAAAATGTAAAAATGCAATTTTTCTAAACTTTTAGCAGTGTTTTGCACCACTAAGCCACCTCCGATTGGGCTCAAACTTTACAGTATAGACTTCTATTTCTATGTATTTCAACTATCTGCAGGGGGTAACGACTTAAAAAAAAAATCTAGAAAATTCAAAATAATATTGATCAGATTATTTATTAAAATTTAATTTTCTCTATATCTCTAAAACTAGAGTCGATGGCGCAAAATTGATGGCATTTTTGGAATTTGCGCTTCCATATAGCCAGGAGCTAAATTTCAAAAAACTTTTTTGTTGACCTGTATAAAATTTATATTTCTATCAAAAACATTGTTTGATTGGAATTCCTTTTTTTTACAATTATAGTAAATAAAGAAAATTATTCAATTTCCAATAACAAATGAACGACTGTGGTTTTTTTTATTTGTTCAAATATTTTATTTTTCCCTTTTAAAATAATCCTAATGATTTTTTTTATGTGTTTGTATTACATTGTATAATAAATTTATATTCAGTAAAAAGAAAATAAATTTATTTATTTGAAAATTAAAAAAAAAATTTTTTTTAATAGATGAAAATATAAAAAAAGAAAATTTAATTTTTTTTTTTAAATTAAAATATAAATTAATTTCTGTTAAATAAACTTTATTTTGCCAACTGGTCCTTGATTTTGCCAACATTTGTCAACTCGATCCGACCTGGGGGGGGGGGGAGACTCCCCCCCCCCCCCCCTTGGCTACGCCCCTGGCTATAGACCAAACCTAACTCGACTTAACTTTAAATTGCAAATTATATTTAGCTATATTTTTAAGATAACGGGAATAAAAGAATATAATTTCCTTTCAGATAGTAGACTCTATATTCATACATCAGAAGCTTCAAGCATAAAGGGGAGAAGCAAAAGTTGAATTGGTGATCTACCTGTGTCGTGTAATTCGATGTGAAGCAACTCCGTTAGTGTTTGTGTCTTCTTATTCATGTCGATCTCCAATCCAATCAGATATTCCAGGTAAATGAACTGCATGTTGACATCCGATGTTTCCTTCCATGGACAAGATTACTATAGAAATGCAATAATATATCAAATGACAATGTTGCATGACGTCACTAGGCAAGACTGGTCACCTTAGCAACAACGTTTTCCAAAATATTTTCTTTTAATTTGGGCATAGGCCCCAGAATATCTATCGAAAAACCATAGAACGTAGAATAGTGGCAGACCTCACCCACCCTTTCAACTGGACTAGGAGTCAAGGAGTCGCAATTAATTTATATTGGATATATCAACAAAACGGGAATGTTATTTAAATGACATCAAAGATCGAAAAAACTCCTATTCTTTATTAAACTACTAGATTTCTATTAGTTTTAGAAAATTTGATTAAAATTTGTTTATTAAATCATAGTCCAGAAATAATCAAAATGATGACTGACCATAGAATCAGAGGATCAAATAGAAGAATCATGAAGTATGAAGTTTAATCAGTAGAGTCCCTCTATTTCCTTTGATGTTGCCTTCCTGCCTTCACCCATGTAGATCTCCAATCCAATCAGATATTCCAGGTAATGGATGTTGTGATCCGATGTTCCCCTCCAAGGACAAGATTACTATAGAAATGATGACAATGCTGAATGACGTAATTTGGCCACGTAAACAAGAAAATTACCCAAAGGTATTATACGACTATTTTACTAAGCTTCAAGTGTTTTAGTAAAGAGGTAGAAGACTCGCTTCCTGTGCTTAGACGTGAGGTTTTCGATCAAATTGACTTTTTTTTGGCGGAATGTCCTTGACCTGTGGCTCAGAGGTCAGATCCCATTCCTGGCGAAAAACTTTTAATTGATTTGAATACCAATCAGAGAACAAGGACACTAAATGGCCTCTGATGCCAATCAATTAGTATTATAGAAAAAAAAAACACTTAAGGGAGTTCAGGAGGGATGTCTAAACGTACCTTAAAAAAAACTAGACTATTATAAGAAATTTTTCAATCCTCTTTTTTTTTTTTTAAATGAATTAAATTCATAAGAGATTATTGACACATCGAGCTATAATTTTTTTTTTAATGACTTATTAAAAAATTATCGTAATTAATTTGTTATGTTATCAAGCAAATACAAAAAAACAATCTGTCCCAATAATCTTTAATTTTTTTTTAAATTTAAAAATGAATTTATTGTTATTATTAATCACATATTAATTAAGAAATTTTTTAAATAAGCTTAGATGTTTTATTTAAAGATCAACTGTCAAATTAGTAACAATATTGTTTTACCGATATTGACCCAAATTCGTGCTATTGTTACAGCCGCTGATGTATTACATTCTTGAGCTGTCCCAGCTTTAGGGGTTAAGATTGATGGAACGCCAGGTCGATTGAATCAGGTAAGTTTTTATTTAAATCGTGCAGGCTTATTTTATGGTCAATGTTCAGAGATTTGTGGGGCTAATCATAGATTTATGCCAATTGTAATTGAAAGTGTCTCTACAAAGTGATTTTTAAATTGAGTAAAATCTCTATAAATTAAATTTATATTCATTAGAAAACTTTAGCAAGTAGTGGTCTCTTAAACCATAAAAGGTAGTAGTAGCTTCTATCTCTAATGGTTCTAATTTATTAGAGAAATTAGTTAAATTTATTAATATTAGTTTGTCAAATTAAAGTTATCTATAAGATATTTATTTATTCCTCAAATAGCCCCATTAAATTGAATTTTTTTATATTATATTTTTATTATTTTGTTTATTGTAGTGATGGTATTAAATTTTTATAATTATTATTTAAAGTCAGAATTAGGTATAGCAGAAGCCATTGAAAAAAATTCAAATCAGGGCAATTTCTTAACTAATAAAGATTCTGTAAATATTTGAAAATGATAAGAAATTTATTTTCCGTTTTTGACCCCTCTACTACTATTTTAAATTTCTCATTTAATTGATTAAGAACTTGAATAGTATTCTTGATACTTCCTTTACCTTATTGATTAATCCCTTCTCGTCTTTCAGTTATGAAATAATATTATTTTTACTCTTCATAAGGAATTTAAGGTTTTACTAGGGATTAATAATTTAACAGTGGGTGGGACTTTAATATTTATTTCTTTGTTTAGATTTATTTTATTCATTAATTTTTTAGGTTTATTTTCTTATATTTTTACTTCTTCAAGCCACTTAAGAATAACTTTAAGTTTAGCTTTACCTCTTTGATTAAGATTTATATTATTTGGATGAATTAATTATACTTTACATATATTTGCACATTTAGTGCCTCAAGGTACTCCTCCTGTTTTAATACCCTTTATGGTGTGTATTGAGACTATTAGAAACTTAATTCGCCCTGGAACCTTGGCAATTCGTTTAACAGCAAATATAATTGCAGGGCACTTATTAATAACTCTGTTAGGGAATACAGGTTCAAGATTAAGAACTAAATTAGTAAGAGGACTGCTTGTTGTCCAAATTGCTTTGTTAATATTAGAATCAGCTGTTTCAGTAATTCAATCCTATGTGCAGGGATGGGCGTTAATCAGTTACATGTATTTGAAATACAAGATACCAAATAGAATATTAATTGGTATCTTGTAACTCGTTACAGCATTGGCAAAGTAATTGGTATCTTGTATTTCGTTACATTTTTTTAGTAATTGGTATCTGAAATTCGAGATACCAAATACTTTTTTTTTTTTAATTTGCCGCCGTATAAAAAGTCTTGCAGAGGGAGCTGAAATCTTTTTAATTTATTTAATATTACTGTATGTAATCGTCGTGTGGGTTCTCTGCTCCGGATCTTAGTAAAAACCAGTAAAGAGAAGTCAATCAATCCGCCAAATTTTCACTCTTCGTTAAAAAACTTTTTTGCTTTCTTCTTTCAACCAGCTCTCAACGACTAAATCTTTGTTCTTCTGCCCCAGTTGAAAGATTGTTTTCATTTGCGGGTTTATTCATTCTCCATCAAGTTCCAGATTATCCTACAAAACTTTTTAAAACTTGGTTTTTTGAAACCTTTTCATATTTTTATAAATAAATTTTTTTTAGTGTCATGATTAATTTTATTGTTTTCGATTTTCCAAAGGTATTCTCCAATATAAGTTTAGCTGCCACTTTCCTAAACTAAATTTATTTAGGGTTCCAAATACACTGTAGAGCCCTGCACGGGCCGATTTTTTTTGGCCCGGACCGGCCCGTGTCCGTATTGACTTCCCGCCCGTACCCGGCCAGTAATTTTTTACCATTCTTCAGGCCCGCCCGGAATTTTTTCAAACCCGCCCATACCCGCCCGAGATTTAGTGAATGAATGAACGAATGTCTAGCAATTTTTAAATAAAATTTCATTTTCATGCCCGTCCGCCCGAACCCGTTTATTTAGACTTGCTACCCGCCCGTAATTTTTTCATGGCCTCCAAAGCCCGCGGGCCGGGCGGGTAACGGGCCTACGGGCCAACCCGTACCCGTGCAGGGCTCTAGTTCCAGAATTAGCCCACCAAAAAGTATTTTAAAATCAAGGAAAAATTTGTTTGTAATTGGTATTTTCAATGTATTTGAAATACGTAATTGGTATCTTGTATCTCGTTACTCAAAATCGAGTAACTTGCCCATCCCTGCCTATGTGTTTGCAGTTCTTAGAACTCTTTATGCTAAGGAAGTAGTATAAAATGTTAAAAAATAATCACCCTTTTCATTTAGTTACAGTTAGCCCCTGACCTTTAACTGGGGCATTAGGAACTTTTATTACAGTGACGGGAATAGTAAAGTGATTTCATTTCTATTCGATAGACTTATTAATAGTTGGGAATTTAATTTGTAATTCAAGGAAGGGTGCCCCTAGGGTTTTATGTTATTCTCAATGGTGCCCTGAACTTCAAAAGGTTGAAAAACTCTTCTCTATATTAAAGAAAAACTCTTGACTTTGGAAACATTCTACTAAAACCATCAGTCCAATTAAAACTGGAAAGTCACATATGAATATTATAAGTTGTTAGTTATAAATACAAATAAAATATTTCATATTTTAACCAAATAATTGCTTTTAAGAATTCTTAAAAACTAAGGGTCATCTTTGAAAAAAATCAATGCGTTTTTTGACCTTGTTTTAGGACAAGTGAGTCAATATTTGGATGAAAACTAGATAGTTTTAGCCTTAAATCGCACTCAACCTTCACTTTATTTCATTATTTATTTTTCAAAGAAACTTAAGTTGAAAAAGCTCGTTCACATAAATAAGTTGTTGTTTATTTTATTTATTTATTTAATTACTATTATTTTATTTTTATTTTAATAATTTTCATCTTTCCTTAGACGTTCGGGGCCCAGTTCCAATCAGTCTGCGGGCCACTGATTTTTTAATAAAAAAAATGTATGCTAATAAAATTAGAATTTATTTCTGAATAGATTGAAAATTTCAAGATTCCACCGGGCTATTTTTGTTGTTGTTGAGATGATATCAGCCGATTAACCTTCTTTTTCAAATTCACTCTCCTCGAACTAACCACACTAACCATTAAATCTTCTTCTTATGGCTACGAGATTATTAGCTATAATTTTAGACATCAACTCAGTTTTTTTTTAAATATTCTCTGGGAATTACCCTTTGATAAAACCGGATCTTCTCTCCGGAGGAGTTCTTTGACTCTAGGGAGCATTTTCAGGGAGATAAAAATACGAGAAATAGACTCCCCGAAAGAAATAATAGAATATTTTATAATTTGTTAATTTTTTATTTTTTCTCTTAGCTAGAGGCTTTAGTCATTCAGACAGTTCAATGTATTCAAACACTATACTTAACCAAGGAAAAAAAAAGAAATTTAGAAAGATTTATTGGAAACAAATTTAAAAATAATCAGCCCGTAGGGACAGACATTGAGATATTCACATCAACAAGAAATTATCTCAATCTCAGCTTCACAGATTCCAGGTTTAGGTAGATGGATAGAATTACAATTTATAAATTGAATTTATTTCTAGAAGCTAAGGTTGTATTTATGTGAGTTTCACGAGGGTAAAAATGTAATAACACAAATTTAAATTGTAATACTCAATATATTTCGGGTTCTTAACCCATCTTCGGGAGTTACAACCCGAAATATATTGAGTATTACAATTTAAATTTGTGTTACAATTTAAATTTATGTTACTATTTAAATTTGTGTTACAGTTTAAATTTATGTTACTATTTAAATTTGTGTTACAGTTTAAATTTGTGTTACAATTTAAATTTGTGTTATTACTTTTTTACCCTCGTGAAACCCACATAAATACAACCTTAGTTCAAAAGGTTTCACTTGAAACCCACACCGCAATCCTTAAATTTAACTTCTAGATGCTATTAAATATTCAAAATAAGATGAAAAAACAGATATATAAGCCTATGAAAACTTTAAAATATTGCCAATGTCCTCAGTCTGTTATTGGAGTTAGTCTCTCTTGACAGATTGGAGGGAAAAAAAAAGGATAAATGGCAGTCAAAAATTCACATTTAATGTTCAAAATAAATGAAAATGGCTACATGATAATGAGATGAAGAGGAGAGAAGGACCATTCAATGACCTCTTCTATATCCTGGATGTCCTTGAAAGGGAAAAAGAGTTCATATCTTTTAGCTAGTTTTTAAATATCATCTCTCTCTCTTTCTCTATCGATCTGTTTTAGATGTCTGTCTCTCTGTCTGTTTGTCCTTCCTTCGTTACTATCGTCAATTGACCTTCGATGATTCACAAGAGAGAGAGAGAAAAAAAAAACACTTTCTTTCCTATGTACATTCTTTAAATTTCACTCTTGTTAAAGAAAGAATTCAGGAAAAAATTAATTTGAAATTTAGTGCTTTATGTAATCCAGATTTTTAGAGGAGTTGGCCTCAAAACAAATATTTTATTTATTTATTTTAATTTGACTTTTATAAATTTATTTATTATTTACATCGACCGATTTGGTAATAATTTAATTTAAATGTTTGATGACATATTTGATGAATGATGATGATGATGATATGATCATTTAAATCATAATATGATAAATTTTTTTTTCTTTGAATGATCGAAATAAATTCCAGGCATGTTGCAATAGGTAACAACATTTGTCATTCAGGAAAGGTGTTGAATGAATCAGGGCCGGAATTAGGAGATTTTTTAGGGGGGGGGGGGCAAAATTTAATTTGACGCCCCTCCTTAAAATTTTCTAAAAAAAATTCATATCATTTTACCTTTTTTTTAGTAAATCTTTCTTTAATTGCCGCCCCCTGATATCTGCCGCCCGGGGCACACGCACCCACTGCCCCCCCCCCCTAGATCCGGCCCTGGAATGAATAATTATGCAAAGGAAACAAACATTTCTTGAAATAGTATGAAGCTAGGATATTTATATTTAATAAATATCCAACTCTGACTGTATTTGAACCCACTACATGTAATAACCTTTCCGCATACGCGCGTTTTCGATTTCAAAAACAAGTTTTTTTTTGCTCCTCCCTAATACTCAATTTTAAACGCCTGCTAGTTCTGCAACCGCTTAAACAAAGAGAAGGGATAAATGTGAACTACTGCTATCGTAGGCTATATTTTCAAATTAATAGGATTTCAATGAATATTTGTCACAAATGACAGAAAGTGAGTCATTTAAAACATGAAGCGAGACTTCTATGTGCTTGGCTTAAAGATCTACTCTGAATAAGAAATTTTAGGATGAAGAATGTGATGATACCAGGCTCAACAAAAAAAGGAAAAATTTAAAAGACAGATGTGTTCCGATACAGACTTTTTTTTATTCATTCATACATTCATTCATTCATAGGCATGACAAATGAATAAATTTTTTATGATGTCATCATTAGAAGAAAGATTTTAAGTACTAACACTTTATTTTTTTGTCTTTCTCAAGGATTATTTTCCTGATTCGAATTCAAAATCAGATCCGGTTAACGAGATTAGACAAGGAAGGTCACGTGGCACACACCTCTTCCATTTTCTCACAAAAAATCGTTTTTTATGATTTACAAAGGGTTTTTTTTATTATAAAATTTGCATCATTGACTTTTGACTTTTTCGGCCCATAAAACCTGCTTTCCGTTTCTTAAGAAGAGCCTTGGCCTTTGCCTTCTGAAGAAGAACAGATCGACTCGCTTGGTATAATTAATTATAACGTTACAACAAAGATTTTCGTTTAACTAGTAGATATTTATTATTAAAAAAAATGAAATATTGTTCGTTTTTTTATCAAATACAAGTTTCATCTTGTCATTAAAAAAATAGTAAATATATGTATATCCGCTCTGTTATTTATACTTTTGGGATTATATTTTGACCACAAAAGCTACAATTAAGAGACTGTACAAAAAAAAAAAAATGCGCGTCATTCTGACGTACTTGACTGGCATAAAAGAAGCAGAAAATACTAAAAGCTCGGCGAGCCCACTGGTTACTAACGTATTCATTATTTGGGTAGTTTGGTCCCCCTCGATATGAACCAACTTTTATTTGAAATTTTTTTCCTAATATGCACCCTTTTTGAAAATCTGCCACCCTGTAATAATATATATTTGCATAACTGCTCAGAATTTGGAGAGATTACAAGGTTCCTTGCGTAATTTTTTGTTTCGTGTTAAGTCACCTTTGTTTACACTTTTTTTTAATTAATTCTAATTTATTCATATCTAAATATAACAGTGAACCCCCCGATTTTTATCTTAAATATTAGCACATCCAAATATGTTTTTGAATGATCTTCTAATCAGCTTTAATAAATAAAAACGACGCTTCTTAAAGATTTCAATGCTTAGCTCTTGTTTGTTTGCTATTGAAATATTTTTAAGTTTGTAATGTAAATTAACTAAAATATTTCTATGTCAATGTCAACAACGGAAAAAAAAAATAACTCTCACTTTTTTATTTTAATAATATTTTAGGTAATCAGGCTAAATTTTAATTAAATGTTTGTTTGAAAATAGAAATTGAGTCAGTGGGAACGGCAAAATAAAAAAAAACCAGACTCGTTAAAGAAGGCATTGAAGTATCCATTTAATGTAAGGTAGGAAGAATAAAAAAGGCTTTATTAGTATTCCGAGCATTCCTAAATGCGTCAATGGAGGTCCCGAATAAAGGCTTCCAAATAGTAGTATTATTAATCAACAGGGAAGAGTAGGCTGGACATTGCGCAACTTTTCGCTCTCAAGGTTCAACGGCTGCAAGATTCAATGAACTTTTAACGGCGGCTTGGGTGGTTTTTCCCTGAATCAATTACTACGTCGATCCAGGACCACAAATATGCCAAAATCATTAAATATGAAGACGAGAAGGATGAAAAAGCAAAAAATATTAATGAATCAGAGAATATTCGTTTAATACAATAAGAATATTAATTTATTTTCTCATTTGTCATGATAATTTATTTTTTAATTTATTAATAAAAAAAAAAAAAAAAAAATACATTATGATAATCAAGTCAGATTCAGATCTCTGAATTGCCATATGATTTTTGAAATTGAACATGAAATAAGAGATGTGCCCTGAAAAGACTTTTTTGTAAGAAAAAAGTTCTTTTTTTTATAATTTACAATAATTGTACAGTAGGAACCCCAAATGCTTGATGTGCTCGAGAATAGAGCCGTTGGAAGGGTTGTCTTAAAAGTAGCTTTTCGCCTTCAATTTATTTTATTTATTTATTTATTTTTTTTTTTTTTAAACATTCACACTTTTTTCTCATTCACACACACATACACAAAGTCTTTTCGGCAACTTAGGCCATTCAAGACTTTAAACGATATCCGTAAAATATTGGTTTTGTTGACCAAGCTCAAGGCTCCACTCTCAAGCACATCAGGCACTTGTGGTCCCGACTGAACATAAGTAAAATTAATAAAAAGGAACAATGCTGGTTTATTAAAAACTAAACTTCCGAAATAATTTTTTAAATAAAATTACATGTATAATAATTTTAAGAGCAAAAATATGAATATATAAAAAAAAAAAATTTAATTATTCCTCTCTTTTTTCTTATAATCGGTAATTTAAAGGTGCATTCTGTAGTTGTTTACCAGAATATATAAGTTATACAAATCAAATTTTTAAGTATTAAGTTAGTTATAAAGTTTTATATTAAAAATACAATTTTTTCCAAAAAAAAAATATTTTTCTCAAATCTCGGGGGGGAGGGGAGGGGTAATTACCCCCTTACCCCCCCCCCCCCCTTGTATCCGCCCTTGAATCATAGCACCTGGGCTTATTTGTTTAAGATACAAACTTTCAACGAAACGAATTTTTCAATACAACGTTTCGGCCACTCATCCTGTGAACTTCAGATTGACATGATTTTTTCATTGTTTTTATAAAAGATGGAAACATTGTATATAATAAAATCTTAGTTTACCCGAAATCATGAATTTTTATTTTTTAATAATAGAAACTGCGAAATTTCAAATCCCACAATAATATAAATAAAAAAAATAAAAATTAAAGACGATAAGATAGTATTAAAATTATTTTAAGTCACTACAATCATTACGATTAAACGCGGCGAAACTTTAGATGGGTGACCACGAGGAATCAGTGTGTGAAACTTCGCCCGGTAGCCATCGGTATATTAAAATTAAAAAAAAGGTTGAAACCCCTAAATACGTAGATTCAGTAGCTGAAAGAGGAAAAATTAAAAAAAAAAAATTTCAATGTCGGCTCATCTTTAGATTAAGTTAAATATATTTTTTGGAAAGAGCTCCAGGATAATTTTCTCAATTAAATAATTTTCTCTACATCGACCCCCCGCCTCCAGCAGACCCTCGTATTTTGAGAATAAACTTTGCATTTATGTATTATTTAAGTAAATGATTGAAAAAAAAATTAAATTTAGCCTAGACCTGTCCTGTCCGTATGAATAGTTATTTCATATTTATAAATTCAAACTCAGAGCCAAGTTTTTCTTTTCTATTATGAAATTCCAAAGTTCTAATGAGTTATGGAATTTTAAAGTCAGAGAGACAGGAAGGACACTTTAACGCATTTTGATTTAATATAAGCATCTTTGATATTTCATTCAATATAATTTAGAGGGAATTTCAAACAAATAAAAAAATCCCAATTATGCAAATGAACCTGACGAGATGAGACTGTTAATTTTATTCTCAAGCCCTCCCTCCCCGCAATCCCTTATCTGTCTGGCAATTCACGATCTGCTCGTTTGGGCCCTATTGCACGTGTGTGACCTTGCAAGAGATGATGATCAAGACGAAGAAGAAGAAGGATTCCCCAAAGGAGGGGAACAGCGATAGGGGGCGTCCAGTTTTGCCTATATATAAAGCATCCGTCTCTCTATTAGTTTTTTAAGTTTGCAACTCAGTTCGTAAATTGCGTGCGCAATGAAGTCTTTAATTTTTGTGCTTCTTTTGGCGGTTGCCAGCATCGCCGAGGAACAAGTTCAAAATGTCCCACCTCAACTACCACCTCATCAAACTCTTGTGCGATTTGGTTCGTACCGAATTTTTTTATTATCCTTCTTTAAAAAATTTAAAAAAATTATTTTTAAATAATAACTTATAACAAAATTTATATTCAACACATTAAAACAATATTTGAGGGGAGGTTATATAGACATTTTAAACATATCATCAAATAAAAAGGTATTTATTGGCAAAATTTAGAATCTTCAAATTTCCTTCCTTTCAAGATTACGAAATCTTTTAGTGATAACCTAAAATTACACAGGGACAAATCTACGTCCAAAATTACCAAAATGTTTTTTTTTTTTAGAAATAAAAAATTTTTAAATTCATTAGATAAATATTTAAATGGAGGCATAACAGTATAAATAAAGGTACAAAATTTGTAAAAAAAAAAAATATTCACCATCTATAGGCGTATCCAGAAATTTTCCCGTTTCAAGAAAATTTTTTCAAACATTTGAAAAATTTAAGATTATTTTAGGGTATTTATAAATCATTTTTACTTTTTTTTTTTTTAGCTAGAGTAAATTATTATATTTTACTTTCTCTCTTACTATATGAAATATAATTTGTATTATAGAGCTTAAATATCTAGTCATGAATTGGGTTCCTTGGGGGAGGTCTGAACCCCAAGCCCCCCCCCCAGAGGGAGGACTACGCCTATGCCTCCATCACTTTGGATTTTGTGAAATTCTTGTATTTTTAAAATTTTTTATATCGTAATTTTTTACATTGTCAAATTAAAAATTAAAAATTAAAAAAATCATTTTCCAAAAGAACCATTAAAATAAAACAAATTTTGGCTTCCTCTGCTCAGTGGGTTTCAAAATTTTTAATTGCATCTTATTAGAACCAAACTCTCAATCTTCCATTTGTCAAACTCTATTTTAATTCTTTAAATTCAGCAAATTAGGTGTGAATGAATTTCACCTCTCTGATTTTGCGAGCATTATTGCAAAAATTGAAAATGATTTGTGAGGCTAGGAAAAGAGCAATCAAGCATTTCGAGCAATCTGGCCAATCTTTCTCTATTTTAAAGTAAATACTAATGCTGTTAAAAATTCACTTATTGAAACTGAAGTTTTTATGTAAATATAAAAAAAATATCAGAAATTAAATCTGTTTACACATTTCTTATTAAGAATTTGACTGATTGATTCAAACTCTGATTATTATCTTTTAAAAATAGATTCCTTAGTCATTCACTTGTAGTAGAATACTAATTTCATCATCTTTAACCTATCGTCTGACTTCGTATTTTTACTTTTTTTATTTTTTGTTTTAATTTTCTCGTTTAGACTTCTTCCATTTATTTAATTTAAATATTAAAAAATTTAACTTAAGGTGTGCGTCTCGAAAAACTGTTAGAAGACGATTCACTACCGAATTACTCTAGGCGGCAAGAGATGGCTAGTTTTTCCCATAGGGATACAAGGGATTTATTCCATTTCATTTGAAAGATTCCAGTTAATTAATTAAGGGTAGAAAATTAATTATTTTTAACACAATGATTACTAATTTAATTATCTATAAGATATAGACTGAATTTTTTAAAAATATATTTTATTTAATGCGATTAATCTTAAAAAAAAAATTTATTTTTTCGAAAATCAAAAAAAGGGCTTCTCTAAGTTGTAGATATTTTAAATAGCTTTAATTTAAAAATTTTTTAGATCGATAGCTTCAAAATTGTGGCTGCTGGAATCTCCCAAAATTAGCACCCCGAGACGCGCACCTCAAATCCAACATAGCTCTATTGTTAATTAAAAACTTTTCTAATTCTTATATTACTCTATTTTTTTTTTTTTATTAGGCCTATTAATTTTACAAATATTTTCTTAATCTCAGATTAATTTTAATTGTTTAATTAAAAAAAAAATTAACAAGTATGTGACTTGTTGACAGAAACCGACCCGGTTGAAGAGAATGCAGGTGGTGCTCTTGCTTCAGCTCCATTAGAGGTAGTCAGCGGTGAGGAACTCGTTGAAGACAGCGACGGTGTTCAAAGACCCAAAAGGACACTCCTCCTCGCCAAGGGCATCGGATTTGCCAAAGGATTTGCACTCGGAAAGGCTTTCGGGTAAGGAAACTCGCCACACCCTCATTATCAAAGTCAAAATATCCGTTTTAATTCATATCCGTTTTTAATTCACAAATCTTGCTTAAATAAGCTTACGATTTTTGGATTAATTGATTGAAGAATTCATGAGAAAAAACATTTGTTAATTTTCAAGAAGTTCGGTATTATTCAAAATACTATAATGAGGGAACACAAAGTTTTTTTCTTTCTAAATCAATGCAACACTTCGACTTTTGATCCATGCCTTCGATCCCAAAAAAGACTTTTAATGAAATAAAAAAAAAAAAAATTATTAACTTTTCAGCATCTAAAACTAGTATATAGAATTTAAACAATTTTAATTAGGTATATTTTTTTATTTAGTATACTAATTCAAAATGCCTGGAAGCCGAGATCATGTCTCTTTTCAGGTCCATAAATATTGATAGAATATTTCATCATAAGGGATTGCATTGGTGTGTTTAATAATGAATAATCAGATTATATACCAAGTATAAATTAAAATGATTATTTCTAATTCGGAGACAAGTTGCTGTTGATGTTAGAAATTAGAAAGAGAGCAAGTACATGTGCAGGGAAAAAAAGCCTTTAATTGCCAAGTGCCGAAAGAAACGTTTCGGACGAAATTTATTTGTTCAGTCCTTACTACAAAAATAAAAAATATTCATATTTACAAAGTACACTCTGATGCGGAAAATTAAATTAAATTAAGATCTTACATGATATAAAATATAATCTATATAAAAATTCACCTCAATTAATTGGCCATTGTCTATTGTTTTATTAATAATCAAATTACGAAGATAATCTATATAAGCTATTTAAGATCCTAATGTAATTGAATTTTGTTGTACTTTGTAAATATGAATATTTTTTATTTTTGTAGTAAGAAGTGAAGATGGATAAATAAATTTCGTCCGAAACGACTCCTTCGCCATTTGAATTCTAACAATTGTAAGCGCTTTTTTTTTTGCTGCACCTGGACTTGTTCTTCCTAATTTCTAATGATTTTTATTTTATTTATGGTCTTTTTCGGTCATTTAGACCCATCCCTATTTATTTCAAATGATTGATAGCCAATTCAAATGAAATAAATTTTTCTCACTTGGGACGGGAAGTGAATCCAAGGCCCTCGGCATGAGAAGCTATTATCTTCTCACTGAGCCACGAGTTGTCTAAATTTTTAGCACTATTTTAAAGATGTTCCCTTGTTTTAATAAAGCAAAACTCGTAAGATTATAAAAAAATTTATTATAATTTTTATTTATTTATTTTATTTTTTTCAGTGGCGGTTATGGAGGTGGCTACGGCGGCGGCTGGGGGAGGTGGCTTCGGTGGTGGCTTCGGCGGTGGTTACGGCGGGGGTTACGGCGGTGGATACGGAGGTGGCTACGGTGGTGGTTACTACAAACCACACTACTACAAACCCTATTATGGAGGGGGTGGTGGTTGGGGAGGATCCAGGAGCTACGCCTCTTCTGGTTCTTGGGGTGGTGGGGGTTGGGGTGGCAGCGGTAGCTACTCGCACGCATCCTCCGGATCGTAAGTTTCTTATTCACAATTATTATTACAGTAATTAGAGAATGATAACAAGTCGTCAGTTAATGCTAATAAGCAACTAAATAATCAAAAATGTTTTGCATATTTCTGAGCGGAAAACTTTGCTGACCATTTATTAACACATAATTTGGGTAGTCAGCCGTGTATAGAGCTAAAAAAATTTTATCTCAGAAGTCACGCCATAGACATGACTATGTCTTTATACGTATCTATAAAATTTGGACATAGTAGGGAGTGATCATAGATTTAGAAATTTTAAAATTAACTGCAGTAAAATTTATTCACACTTTATGATTGTTTAAAAAATAAAATTAATTTATTAAATAATTATTAGCCTTCGAGCTTGGTGTAGTTGGTAGCATGTCTACCTATTATACCGAACGTCGCGGGTTCGGACCCCAGACAGTCCGATGATTTTATTTAAGCCATTTGGACACCAAATGGCTTAAATAGACATACCTGGACCCCCAATAGATATATATTAATAATTAACGGTTATCGTAAAGTCTTAAATGGCCTAAGTGAGTTAATTTATATAAAACGTTAAAATTTTATACATACAGTATTACAAAACATGTGTAACAAATGGGAATGGCATAACCTCTTAAGGTGCGCGTCTTGAAAAGCCGTTAGAAGACGATTCACTACCGAGTTACTCTAGGCGGCAAGAGATGGCGTTAGTTTTTCTCATAGGAATACAAGGGATTTATTCCATTTCATTTGAAAGATTCCAGCTAATTAATTAAGGGTAAAAAATTATTTTTCAACACAATGATTATTACTAATTTAATTATCTACAAGGGAATTTTTTTAAAATATCTTCTTTAATGCGATTAATCTAACAAAAAAAAAAATTATTTTTTCGAAAATCAAAAAAAGGGCTTCTATGCAGGGGCGTATTTATGGGGGGGGGCCGAGGGGGCCCGGGCCCCCCCGAAATTTCCCAAACACATATACATATATAGGGATATACAGACATCAGCGCAACAAATTTTTCCGCAGGATGGACAACTTTGGTTTCGCAATAGAAAAAATGTTCCGCAAAAAATTTCGTGTGAAAAAAAAATATAGTTTCTTAAAAAAAATTTTCCGCAGAAAAATTTTTGAGTTCGGGCCCCCCGAAAAAATTTCTATATACGCCCCTGCTTCTATGAGTTGTAGATATTTTAAATAGCTTTAATTTTAAAAAAAATTTAAGAACAATATCATCAAAATTGTGGCCGCTGGAACCTCCCAAAATTAGCACCTTAAAGTTTTTTTTTTCGATTTAAAAAAAAATTATCATAATTTTTTAAATAGTCCTAAAAATAATCTTTCTATTAGGCAAATTTCTGAGTGTAGTTCATTTAAAAAAATCTTTGAGATATAAATTTAAAGATCGAACATCAGATGAAATCCTTTTGAATATGAACACAAGCATTAAACTTTAAAATACGCTAATAAAGTGAAATTATGAAATGAAACTGTCAAATTCCTTATGAAATTCCGAGTGTTAAATTCTTCAAATTCTATCTGATGAAAAAGTCATAGAGTCTGTGTTTCTTTCCATAATATTCATGGGATCTAATTGTTTATTTTGATTTCAGATACGGTTGGGGTAAACGACGATGATCCTCCTTCAAGACTTCCTATTTTTTTGTATAAAATAAAAAAAATAAATAAAAATAATTTTTGTAATTTTTTTTTTTTATTTCAAAAAGTTTTGACTTACTTAGTACGCTCTTATTTTATTCAATTAATTGTCATTTGCGAATATTTATTCAGAACACTACAATTAACCCAAGAAATGATCTCTGAGTGTGCTCACCGAGCATTTGTGAATATGAGTGTGAATGAGAAAAAAGTGTTAAAAGTGTTAAAAAAAAAACTGGAAAATTTGGAAAAGAAATTATAAGCTTTTTTTTATTGTTGCAGTACAATTAAGTAAGAAGGTTTTGTTTAAAGATTTTTTCACTTTTTCGGCATCTAAGGTCATTTCGACCCCGTTCCTATTAATTTCAAATGATATGTTGTCAAATCAAATGAAATCTCTCCCCCTTCAAATAAAGTCCCCGAATTCAAATAGTTGGCCTACATAAATAAAAATAAATAAAATAATTTAAAGCTTATATTTAAAAATAAAAATATTTAATTATCATTTTATAAATAACTAAATATTAGCCTAATTAAAAAAAAATTAATTAAAATTATTCGTCTAAAAGTTCACTTAAAAAATTTTGTTAAAAAAAAATCTTAGAAGTGAAATTTAGTTTTTTTTTTTTGTTTTTTTTTTTTTTTTTTAAATAAACCAAAGTAACGAAATGGTGGGGAGAAGGAAGAATTGTTTGTTGAGCATCAAAGAGAGATCTTTAGTTATTGTCTATCCCTTGAGGGATTACAGTATGTGCTAGGGTTAGTTAGTGACAAGTGCGAATTCCTTAAGGCCCTTTTTCTACTTTCTCTTATTTTACATTCCAAAATGCTTCGAATCTGTTTTCTCTTTACTATCTTCTTCAAATTTATTGGTGAGTTTATTTTTTATATTATAGAGATTATTTATAAATCAATCTTTATTCTCGAAGTCAAAACAAAGCTTTTGGTTTTAGTTTACTCTTAATTTGTCGAAAAAATAATATTTTTAATTTCTCTTACTTATCAATGCATATATATATAGAGAGAGAAAGTATTGGATTCATGTCGAAAATTCAATGTTGAGATTTTGATGGATATACACGTTTTAAACGAAAAGAGTTAGGTGGTTGAAATTTTATATAGAACAAAATCCGCCAAAATGTACTAGTACTTTACTGATGCATTTTTTCAGTTTTTTTGAAGGATATACACGTTTTGAGGTCTTCTGAATCCAAAAAACTGGTTTTTGCAATATGGTCTGACTGTGTGTGTGTGTGTGTGTTCAATTTAAACCATGAAGAAATTCAGCTAGGTATTTGAAATTTTATATTTAAGTTAGATACCCTGCTGGAGCGTGAAAATAAGCTTTTGATCAAAATCGGCCAAAAAGTACTAGTACTTTACTGATGTATACTTTTTCATTTTTTTTTTATTTTTGTCAAAATTTGATCCAACGATTTTGTTTAAAATTTATAAATCAACTATTTTTTAGATGGCTTTTAAAATGTATATTCTCATTTTGCCCTTGTAATCTTTTGAAGCACACTTTACTCTTGTACTTCATAGGAAAAATAGGAGAAATAGTTGCCATGGTAACAATATATAAATAAATTTTCCCATATAAATTTTACATCTTGAATTTTATTATATGGACCGTTTATTATGAAAGTGGCGTAAGTCCAATAAAAAAAAAATGAGATATCACTTAATTTATGCCTACATTAATGTAAATTTTCTATGTATAAAGCTAGTGGTAAATTTCTTTAAAAAATTCCATGTTTTGTACAATTGAAAATTAGTCAGCAAATAGATTTTTTAATAAACAGATATGCTAACCTTTCATTTTCTCGAAATAGTAGAAAATGGACTTACAATACTTTCAAAATAAACGGTCCATATATCAGTGGAAACTAAATATACTGTATGCCGATACAAAAAATCTGGTGTGACAGAAATTTCACTTACCGAATGTGAGAGAAAGTTGTGTGCTGTGCGATCACTCACACCTGATTTGTTTTTCCTAATGGTGAGAGCAAAGTGTATCTCAGTTTATTTGTTGTCTGCCTAAAGGGGCCCTTACACGATCAATCATACTGACAGTATTTGAGCTGATTGGCGTTTTGACTGAACGTGTATGAGCAAGACTGAAGACTGATGGCCGTTTTCTTTTTGTTTTTTTATTGTTACTTAGTGGCAGGGAACAAAGTTAGTTTAGTTAAGAAGAAAAATTAGTGGCTTCCCACAGTCGAATGAGCTAAAAAAAACTTTATTCTGACTGGTAGTCTGAATGCTACGTGTAAAATTATACTTGAATGAAGAAAATACTGACGGTTGGACTGATTCAGTCAGATTGACAGTATGATTGATCGTGTAAGGACCCCTTAACATGTTACCTTCCCTTCACTCACTACTTGCAATTTTCATCACAGTTTTTAGCACTCTTTATGATTTTTTCTTTTTTCAAGCTGGAGAATTTTTAGAAGAATGCTCGAACACATTATCAAATGAGGAAGGAATTTGTATCCCTGTTAAACAATGTTCCATTTTGTTAAAGAAAATCAAACAACCCCTCACCGAAGATGTAATTCAACTTCTAAGAAGGACACATTGTGGCTACCAGGTAATTTATTTTCATAAAGCCCTACAAGTTAATACTTTCATTTTTTCTTTTACCTGGCCTGCCCGGCAAAGGGCAAAGCCCTTGTTTTTTTTTTTCTTATATATATTTTTGTTTAGACATTCGCATGTAACAGGAAAGTAACCGCTTGCTAATTGGCCCGTTTCAATGTTTTTAATCCTTTCGTACTTTAAATAATAAAAAAGAATTTTTTCTATTAGAGGGAAAGTTTTAAATTAGGGCACACCTCTGGTGGTGGATCGTGCACCGAGACACGCACCAATCCAAGTTTCTCTATCAATGGCCAACAACACAGTTATTTATATTAAGCCTACATAATTTTAATTGACACTAGGGAGCTGGTTCGAAAGTTAATTTTTGACTGTTTTAGACTCCCTCTTCCTTTTCATCAATATTAAGCAAACCCCCCCCCCCCCCTTTGTTCATTTTTTCAAATGACTTTTTTTGTTTAAAAATTCTGATATAAGCAACTGATTAAACCCGCAACATCCCTCCTAGACTGCTTACGTGAATTACCTCTTACCGAAAAAGAAGCTTACTTGATTCGCTAAATGCTTCGCCCCTAACTAGTTTTTTATTGCTATATTATAAAGCTTATAATTAATCAACTCCGTCTGTATATAGTAAATAAGGTGCATATTTAGGGTGACCATACGTACCGTTTTGAAAGGAACAGTATCGTTTTTTTTTTCATATTTCTCGGTAGTATCGTCGTTTTAATAGGCTCCCATTTTTAAGGTGCGCGTCTCGGGGTGCTAATTTTGGGACTTTCCAGTGGCCACAATTTAGAAGCTATCGACCTCAAATTTTTTTAAATTAAAGCTATTTAAAATATCTACAACTTATAGAAGCCCTTTTTTTGATTTTCGAAAAAAAAAAATTTTTTTAGATTAATCGCATTAAATAAAAGATATTTTCAAAAAAGGAGCTCTATAAGTTGTAGATAATTAAATTAGTAATCATTGTGTTAAAGCAAATAGAGATTAATTTTTTGACCTTTAATTAATTAGCTGGAAAGTCTAGATATGAAATGCAAATTTGTCCCTATGTTTTCCTATCGGAACACTAACGCCATCTCTTGCCGCCTAGAGGAACTCGGTAGTCAAAAGCTTTCTAACGACTTTTCGAGACACGCACCTTAACAAACTATATTGTTTTTATAGAAAATGAACCGCTACTTATTTATTTTTAATATTTATACAGAATAATTGTTTGTAGAATTAGTATGTTTTTAATAATAACTTTTTTTATCATCTTACTTTTTATGAATACATAATGAGAATTAGAAGGGATCTATGACCCTTTTTGTATGTAATTATAATCTTTATGTAGCCCGGCCAAACGGGAAAAATAAATTTAAAAAAAATCTTTATGTATGTTATGTACCTGTATAAAGACGTAAATGGCGTACAAAAAACTTGTCCATAGACCCCTTCTAATTCTCCACTCTCCATTTTATAACACCGTCCAATTTTTGACATTACAATGTCCCGTTTTTGTCACAAGATGCCTATGGATATTTAAGAGTTGATTTGCTATTTCATAAATCTCCGCCAGAGTGTAGCACCAATCGAAAACGCTCACAAACAGCAAGGCCACTTTATTCATAGAGTTTGTTATTTTAAAATTATCCGCGAGAGTGTAGCACAAATCAATAACGCCTGCAAATAACAAAGGTAGATTACCAATAATGATATAGTGATTAGTGTTGAAACGATCTCAAGGGAAAGAGGTTCTTTGACTTTCTAATTTTCTATGAAGTTTCTGAAAAAAAAATGTACCGTAATATTTATTTTTAATTTAGTCATTTTTAAATCTAGCTATTGTATAATTATTATTTTAAAAATAAATTAAAGTGATTAATGTTAAATTATAATTTTATTTGAATAAAAATGAAATAATTTTGATAAATTTTGCATTTTTATTTTAGTAAATCAAATATTAAATTGTTTGGGTCCGGGTGAAGCGCATTGGGATTTAACGCTATTGAAAAATGCTGCAAGTTAGACGGTTAAATTAGAGTTTTTTTTTAGTAAATATAAATATATTTTTATTTATGATAAAAAAAATAATAATTTATATTTTTATTTTATTATCCAGGGCAAGGATCCTCTTGTTTGTTGCGAAGAGGAAATTTCGATGGAAAGTTTTAAGATTGTCGAGGATCATCCAAACTTTAGCCTCTTTGATCCAATTAATTGCGGAGGTTTGTCACGAACTAGAATCACTAACGGGAATAAAACAAGAATTGGGGAATACAAATTCATGGCGCTCATTGGCTATAAATATAAAGAAGAAGGTAAATAATAAATTAGAATAAGCCTTCCAATTCATTTTATTTACTAGTATCGCATACGTCTCGCGATCTCCTTAGGGCATAAGGAAAATATTAGAATCATTCCAATCAATTAAATCCACAATTTTTACTTTCTTTTGCATTTCATTGTCGAGATTTTGATAGAAATAAGTTTTGAATATGGGCAGTAGCAAACAAAGCTAGGAGTTTGGTTTGAAAGAGAGCCCAAATTTGGGCTCTAATTCGGACCTATTCAGGACCAAAGGGATAAAAGAAGGCGCTAAATACTAGAATACCTCTATATATATCAAACGTGTATTTCCATCAAAACATCTCGACATCTTGAAAGACAAAAAGAAAATAATCAAATACTTTATTGAATTATTTTATTTAAGATAACAACACGTACTATCGATGCGGAGGCACGCTCATAAACTCTCGATATATTCTGACTGCGGCGCATTGCATCAAAGGATTAGAAAATCGAATGTAAGCTTTATTTTTATAAAAATTAAATTTTAAAATATAGGCCTACTATAAAAATAACTTAATAGTTTTCTTTCTCTTTAAAGAGTAAACATTCGTCTTGGAGAGTATGACATGGAGCAAGATCCGGATTGTGATCACGCCAAAAACAGCCAAGCAACTATTTGTGCACCCCCTGTTAAAAATGTTTTTTTCGACGAGCTGATTTCTCATCCTCTATATGACATTCGGACGCTTCATAATGACATCGGGCTCATCCGCCTTTCTGAATCTGTCGAATATGCTGGTAAATAAAATTTCTTACTTTTTGACTTTGAACCTACGCCTTCTTAAGGCGGGACAGGAGCGAAGGTGTTACGCATGTTTTTCCCGATAAGATGGCGTAGTGTGTCATAAAAAGTATGCCTAAAAAATCACGTCATTCGAAAATTTACCAAGAGATGTCAGAATGGTAGCTAATAATATTTAATGCATTTGGTTATTTAGGCCAGATATAGGCTATTAGGAGATCAGCTGTTAGACTAGCCTGTCATCTATTGCAAGAATGCTGAACTAATTTGCCAGTTAATTTTTAAATAAATCATCTAAGCTTATTTTAAAAATTTCTTAATTAATATATGATTAATAATAACAATAAATTAATTTTTAAATTTAAAAAAAATTAAAGATTATTAGGATTGGTTGTTTTTTTGTATTTGCTTCATAACAAAAAAATTAATTTCCTTAATTTTTTTCTAAGTCATTAAAAAAATTATAGCTCGATGTCCCAATAATCTCTTATGAATTTAATTCATTAAAAAAAAAACCGCATTGAAAAATTCCTTATAATAGTCTAGTTTTTTTTTAAAGTACGTTTAGACGTCGCTCCTGAACCCCCTTAAGCCACAACTATCAGAGCAGTTAATTGAGAAGATTATTTAAAACTATAATTCAACATTTTTAGATGGCATCCAACCCATCTGCTTGCCACTAGGAAAAGAACTCCAAGGAAAAATTCTTGCAGACGGGATGATGGCTACCATTACAGGTTGGGGAATCACTGAGACAGGTAATAAACGGTCCATATGTCATTGTAGAAATTTTCCAAGGAAGGGGGGGGGAAGTGCCATCTCTTGCTCCCCCTCCACAAGGGCATCTATGGCTTCTACTTCCATAAAATTTATTCATATAATTTTATTATTTTAAAAGCACATAACCAAATTATCTCTAAATTTCTATCAAAGAGATTGTTTAAGCCTTGAAATTTAAAAAAAATATTTATTCAATTAATAGTCATGTCCGGAAGGATGATGCTATGACATTGAAACAAATCATTCAACGACTAAGGAGCCGCAGGGGGGAAGTTTTTTTATATATACCCGAAGGTTTAGGATATTAGTAAATATATCTTCTTTCTTCGCCTGATTATTCAATTCCCGCGTTGCGGGGTCGACGGGATTTGTCATTCGTGGGCTTTTGCGACCGGGAAGAAATAGAACAGGCCGGCCCGTAGCACGGTCTAATGCCTGTTGAAAATATAGACTAACAGGCAAAGAACAGAAGTTACTGCCAGTCACAGCTAGGGCAGCTCGTGGTCGCCATCCACGTACCCACGAGATGTGGGCCCCTGAGCAAATTAGTAAATATATAAAAAATTGAAATAAAATTTATAATATAAAATAATCTTAAAATTGTTCAAAAAAGTTTAGGCAACAAATATTTAAAAAAAATAAATAATTTTATGATTTAAGTCAAAAAGAGCCCCCCGAGTTTGGCGTAGTAGGTAGCGTGCCTACCTCCTATACCAAACGTCGCGGGTTCGGACCCAGGCAGTCCGATGATTTTATTTAAGCCTTTTGGATACCAGATGGCTTAAATAGAAATGCCTGACCCCACAATATATATATTATACTTACAACGGTTATCGTCAAAGTCTTAAATGGCCTAAGTTGCCGAAAAGACTGTGTGAATGTGTGTGTGAGTGTGAGTGTGAATGAGAAAAAAGTGTGAATGTTTTTTTATAAAAAAAAAAAAAAAGTCAAAAAGACCCCAAAAAATTGATTAATTTCATTAAACATTTCTTTAGAAAAAATGGCACGTTGATCCATAAAGGTTGGACACCCCTGTCCTAAGATACTCTAATAATATAATAAATTTTGCATCACAGGGGATGGCAAAAAAGATCACAATTTTCTCAATCACTGGATTTCTGAAATTTACTAAAAACTTAAGACCTACCTCAGAAGGGAATCCTGAACCCTTCCTATTAAAAATTTCTGAACACATATGAGATCGAAGCTTTCTTTTCACCACATTTAATTTTTTTTTTTTTTTTTTAGAGAAGCCAAGTCGATATCTTCTTAAAACAACAGTTCCGATATTTCCATATAACGAATGCAAAAAAGTCTTTCCCAAAAAATTGAAAGTAAGTATCAAGTATGAGCTATACTAGAGTGCGAAACGTTTCTATTAAATGAATGAAATTCTCAGGTGTCATCGAGTCAAATCTGCGCTGGCGGGCAGAACGACAGAGCCGATTCCTGTCATGGCGATAGCGGAGGTCCGCTTTTCATATCATTGGAGCCAACCGCCTCTTCGAGGATGCTGAACATTCCAGTCCAAGCAGTTCAGTATGGCATCGTCTCTTATGGCCCTAGGAAATGTGGACGTTTGGGCGTGCCAGCTATTTATACCAGAGTGTCTCATTATATTGAATGGATTCTAAATTCAATTCGACCTTAAATATTTATGAATATATTATTAAACTTAGCTTAAAAAAGCGATTTAGAGAGAAATTAAAGGAAAGTAGGGATAACGGGATAAGACGAGGCAGCAGAGATAGAGGAGCAAACTATCATACCGGAAACAAGAAAATGCGATGGGGTGAGGAAGTGGTCTTGAGCGTAAAAGCCATCTGGGTTACTTAAATAAGTAGTTGTTTTAGTGTAATTTTGTTGTTTTTCATGTTCGCCTTATTTTGTTTGCTCGACTTTCAACGTGGTTTTTGGTAAAAAATAATCTGCCAAATTCTTATCATACTAACTGAGATCGGAATTAATTTTACTCGAAAAGCTAACCTTGACCGAGGGTCGCAGACAGAGGGGGGGGGCTATATCCCCGGGGCCCTGGCCCTTTGCGTTCCATCCTTAAAATTCTAATAAAAAATAATTTCAATGGTTAAAACAAAAAAAAATCATTTTCTTGAAATTTTTTTCCTGAGGGCCCTGGATCCATCTTTTGATAGATGACGAGACATTTTGGGTACATGTAAACAATGCACATTTATTTGTGTAGTATTTAATGTTCTGTCTTTTCCCATTCACCAATCAGTTTGATATTATATTGAGCGCCTGGAGAGTAGGCATCAATTGATCTTGAGACGCGATGCGTGGCAGCTAGGTAAGGCGCCTCCAGCGAATAGCAAAAGGAGGCAGGCGCTCGGGGAAGAGGCGCAAAATTTGAAAGAAAATATTGTAATAAAATTTCTCTCCACTTATTACCACAACTCAGGACCACTGCTGATTTCTATTTTGACCTGGTGAATAATAAATAAATATCGACAATTTTTTTTTTTTTTTTTTTTTTTAATGAAAAAATTTCATTTTTTGCTGCGTTGCGTATAATCAGATGGAATTTATATTATGTTTTCAGAATGGGTATTTTTTACTAAATTAGAATAATTTTTTTTGAGTTGAAATTTTATTAAACCTAACATTTCACGGATTTAAATTTACTCATTTTATAAATTTTGATTACTGGATCACCACCCTATCATTGAATTTTATTGGCTCCGTTTTATGAATTTTTCCACATAATTTATTTAATATACTAGTAATCAAAACTGAAATAGCTCCATTGCTGTTTATTTAGCTGATAAATACAATGGATCAAGAAAAAACTAGGAAAGCTTTTTTAAAGGTTAAATTCATCTTCATATTTCTTCTATATTTTCGTTATTTTTAGAGATATTTGGTCCCAATTGGCTTTGCCGACCGGATATTTTATGCTAATAAAGAGAATGAAGAGAGAAAAAAACCACTCCCACAGAAAAAAAAATACCGACATATTCTACACTTTAGCCAAACAACTTAAATCTGGTATTGGGGGACAACTAAAGGTTGTTAGTCCAGAGCGATGGATGATCACATACCCTAGTATATATCGAAAGACTTTTTTCTCGCTCTCTAATTAAAGCTATGTATAGGCTATCTTTTTCAAAAATTGTGTCAAAAACTGTGAAAAAAATTGTTGGAATGAAGGCCACACAGCCTTTTACAAACTAAAACAAAACTTTCAGGGTTGGGTGGGGGTGGGTATTATTATGTAGCCCCGGAGCCCAGTCTGCGGCCCTGCATATATATTGTTATATTGTGTACATTTTGTATAATTGTTGACTGGCCAAATGGGTACTTGCCCGATGCCAATAATAAAGAAAAAATAACAATTTAAAGATGCCTTATTTATTTAACTTGTTACTATTTTTTTTTGGCTAATGGTAAATTGGGAGGTGCGGCAAATTTCTAATCACCCCCTCCCCCCCTCCCAACTCACGTTGCGCCACTGGTTAGCCCCTAGATTAGAGGAACCCCCTCCATTATTGCGCTATTGTTCTTAAGACAATTTTGTTTTTTTTCAAAATTTCTTACTTATAAGTGATAATAAAAAACTATGGGTATAAATGATTTTAAACTAAAAAAAAAGTATGATTTAAATTATTTATTTGTTTACAATTCAAAATAAAAAGACAAAAAAAAAATTGGTTAATTAATAATAATATTGACAAAATATTTTAAATATTTTTATTATTTATTTATTTATTTTTTTTTTTTTGAGCTTTGTCAAAGTCACAATCGTTTGCTATAATGTGTTTTGTTTTTTTAGTGTTTAAAATTCTCATTATAGAAGAGTGCAAAGGTGGCGAAAAAATTTGCAAAAAAAAAAAAACAAAAAGAGAAAACATAAAAAAAAAACAAACACTCAGACACGCATACACACGCACACAGGTATTATAAGAAGAAATATATAAAATTTTCACCCTAGGGGCTAAAATTTAACAAGTTTTTTTTTCGCTACGTCACAGCGCTAAATATTTTTGAGAAAAAATGACTATAAGAAGATATTCGTAAAAATAATAATATTATATAATAGATATTTAAAATAATATATTATATAATATTATTAAATATTGCTAGCAAAAGACTCTGCCCCTTTTGCTCGACTTTTTTCTTTTTATTAGAGATGTGCACAGTGTGATTATTAAGACTAAAAAAAATGGAACTCCTTAAATTTTTCCTCTCACAGGAGTTTCAAGGAAAGACCTCAAGAATTCTAATTCTATTTTTTTTTTTGTTTCAAACGCGAATGCTTCAACAGAAAAAAAAAGACTTTTGCAAACAACACTTATCATTATTAATATTAATGAGATCGGACCTATTATTATTATTATTATTATTAGATTATTATTTTCAACAATAATATTTTTTATTATACCCTTTAGAAAAACATCCCCTCTTTATTGCATTCGCTTTTGATCATTTGAGCTTAACTTCACTCCATTTATTATTGCTTTATTTTGATTTGGTCTTTAATTAACTAAAATATATATTATTATATATATATATATTCAAATTTTGAAAAAAAAAAATTCGAAAAGGATATGAAGCTACGATTTCTATTTTAGCCGCTTTGACCACATAAATTCTTTATTTCTAAATATTAAAGAAAAATAATTTAGGATAAAAATTTTTCGCTTTACAGTTTTTGTTAAGTATTTCCAGTTATAACTTATGCCCTTTTTACAAATAAAACTTTTCCTAGAGTTAAGGAGAGGTAGTAATGAATATTATAACAATATATACTGACATTGTGAGAAGTTTTTTCCTTTTGCAGGTTTTGTGTTTTTCGGCAAACAATTAAATAAAGATTACTTTATTTTTTGGTGAAACTTTTTATTTATGACTACTAGTCAGCGCTAATTCTCTGGTTTCGGCCACAGAGGGTCATCGTCAGGTCTGTGAACAAATTGTAATATCAACAGGTTTGTCAGAGTGAACAATAGTATAAAAATTTTTTTGAATTTTTTCTTTACATAGAAAAATGTATATTTTTTCTTTACCTAGAAAAATGAAAATTTTTTCTTTACATAAAAAAATGTACATTTTTTCTTTACATGGAAAAATGTATATTTTTTCTTTACATGGAAAAATGTATATTTTTTCTTTACATGGAAAAATTTACATTTTTTTTTACATAGAAAAATGTATATTTTTTCTTTACATAGAAAAATGTACATTTTTTCTTTACATAGAAAAATGTAAAAAAAATTTTGTTCTATTGTTCCACTCTGACAAATAATTACAATTTGTTCACAGATCTGACGATGGCCCTCTGTGGCCGAAACCAGAGAATTAGCGCTGACTGGTCATCATAAATAAAAAATTTTCACCAAAAAATAAAGTAATCTTTATCCAATTGTTTTGCCGAAAATTCTGCAATAGTAATATTCATTTCTACGTCTCCCGAACTCTAAGAAAAATTTTATTTTTAAAACCTGCAATAGGAAAAAACTTCTAGTATATAGATCTATATTGTTGTAAAATTTTTCTGATAATATTTAAAACAATAAAGAAAACTTTTTGAAGACAAATATTTCTGGTACTAACATCAATTTTGATATATTATATATTAATAATCCCACACCAAGAGTTCTAGTAGTGGCGAATTAAGCGAGAAAAGCGGCGAAGATCGAAAACGTATTTTTATTTTTGAACAAGGTAGAAGACATTTATTAAAAGACTAGCAAACAAAAGCCTTCAATCGAATTGAAATATTTATATTTATATATTTAAACAAAAACAAAATCCTTATCGAGATATTTTTTAAAAAATTGTCAATATACAACGTGTTTCAAAATAGAAACGTAATAGGTATATTTGATAAAAGGTGTCTTATTGTTGTGAGTGAGATAAAAAAATAAGCTGGAGGGAGGCGCTTCCCCCTCCACCATTATTGTCTCAGTCAGATATCGGGATTAACATGCAAATCGCCTACGGTGGTGGGGACCGTGACCTGCCTCGTTTATCTAATATACCTTAAGTTCATTTACAGTATTTTTATTTATATTAAAGGAAAGGGCAAGTGTACTGTTTGTATATTGAAAGTTTTTTTATTAAATAAAAATTTTACATTATTCAATTGAGGATGTCTCTTTGAAACACGCTCTATATGTATATATATATATTAATATATATTTGAATCGGTTATGTACATTTTTAATTATCAAATCAATATATATGTTCATATATATGTAATTTGTATAATAAAAAATAATCGTTGGGATTTTAAAAATCTCACTTCATCAAAAAAAAAAGACACAAAATTCTTTGGATATTTTATAATAAACCCTATTTATTCAGATCTATAATAAAATTATGCAAACTTTTTTTTTATATTTTTTTTGTAATTTTTTTTTTTTTTTTTTTTTAATGATATCAACCAGTTCAATTCAAAATCTATCAAGTGGACACAAATTAGCGATCAATCAAGTCACTAAATTAAGTAACACCTGATTTTTAAGACACTTTTTGAATGCCTTTCATATTTATTTATTTATTTATCTCTTAACATAAATCATTTTGAAATGATCCAATATAAATATATATGTGTGTGTACAATACATAGATATATTTATTTATATATAAACTTTGGTTTTAGCCATGAATTTATTTATTTATTTTTTTTTATCTTTTTCTACATATTTATTTTTTTCGGATGCGATTTCGTCAGTTGGCCATTGATTTTATTTTTATTTTTTTGGCTAACTGAAGAAGTGGCGTCTCAATAATTAATTTCGCAAATCACAAAAAAAACTCGCAAGTTTTTAACTTGTAAGAAAAAAAAAATCAGTTTTCTCGTTTTTTTTTTTTAAATTCTTTTTTTTTTATAAATTATTTTTGGTATAAATTTCAACTATATAACTAACACAACCTTAATATTTAATAATAATAATAATAAATAAAAATTCAGACAATCATGTTATTATTTTTGGCTGAGGCTTATGTATATATATATATAGATAGTTTTTTTATTTTATTTTTTTAAATAAATTCTAAAATTATAAAACAAAATTGCAACTGAAAAATGTAAGAACATGTGAAGATATGTTTGACATATGAATTAGGACGGCAGCTGGCGGCTGACCAGGAAATTTCTTTATACAAGGGATGATTTCGATGATGGTGGCCTTAGTCTCTGGATTGTACGCCGAGCAATTTCGCCGCGTCGTCCGCAGACTTGCTTTGCAACATCTTCTCGATGAGTGTATGATCGTTAATACCTAGAAGGTTGCCTATCAAGTCGCTGCTCAATCCAGATTCAAGCATCGCATCGGCCACACTTGTGTTATTGTTGTTGACAGTGGTTGGGGGTGAAATCGGTGTCGCTGGCAATACGGGTGTTACAGTTAACGAATTCGGAGGGGGAGCCTGCTTCTTCGCGGTCAGATATCGCAGAGCCAAGGGTTACCCCTGAAGGTGCTGATGTCGTTATCGTCACTACTCCCGGCACTGATGAACAATTTGGGTGTTTTTTACGATGACGTAGCATTGAATGTTTAAGTGTGAAACGTCGTCGGCAGATATCACAGGAGAAAGGTCTTTCGCCGGTATGCGTTCTCATATGTCGGCGAAGATCCTCCGCTGACCAAAATCGGCGCATACAAAATGCACATTTCACCTGCAAATTAAAATTCAAATAATTTATTTCAAAAATACCTAAAATTTTAACTGCTTATCAGGTCTATTCTCTATGCAAAAACGTTAAATTTTAACATTTGAAATCAGAGTTAATTCATTTTAACACCTCCTTGCCTCAAATTGCTATTCTGTAAGCAAAAACTTTAAACCCAAAGCGTTAACATTTATAATTAGTCAAAAATGTTAAAAATTAATGTCATGTCCAGGGGGGGGGGGGGGCTTTAATATTTTAACGCCATATTTATTGCATCAAAATGGCGTCTTTAACCAAAAAATAAGGTTATGATTTGAGATAGCTTTGAGATAAACGCAACATGTTAAAACTTTATTTAGTGAATAGCATTTTTTTAACGCTTTACTTTTTAACAATCAATTTAAGATGTTAAATTTTAACGTCTGTTTTTAGAGAATAGATCCAAATTAGAAAAAAATATTTTACCTTTCGGTTGGCGTAGTCAGGAAATTTGCCCCGGAGGTGTTCCATGGTCTCTTCGCTATTGCAGTCGTCGTTCCCAGTACCGTGGGGATCACCTTCCGAGGCCTGGATAGCGTCAAGAGCTCCCTTCGACAATAAGAGCTTATACTCGGCGGGATGATTCACGTGAATGTGTTCTATAGCCTCAAACCTCTCAGCAAATGAGCCTTCGCAAAGGTGACACTTGAACGGATTATCTGAGGAACTACTACCCCCTGAACTTGAGGTCGTTGTTGTTGGTATGGGATTCGATGTGGGTGGCGTAGGCGGTGTTGGAGGCAATACTGTATTTGGCAGCTGCGAGGGCGTCGATAGGTTCATTCCTAATAGAGAATCTTTGATGCTGGGGCCATCTGAACACAGAAAAATGTCATTTAGATGGTTTTTTTTTAAGTACTTATTATTTATTAGTGAACAAAAGAAAATGGAACTTACTCATCTCGTGGTGTTCGTCGTGGTGATCGTCGATGACACCATTAGCGTGTTTTGACTCGAGATGTTTCCGAAGATTGCCCTGAGTACTGAATGTGCTACTTGGACAGGCCTGACACTTGAATGGTCGTTCAGGGACATGCCTAACAGTGGAGAAATCAGCACCTGGCGATGGCGGTGATGTCCCTCCGGGAGGCACTCCTGGCGATGGTGGAGGCTGTTGTGGAGGCTGCTGGCTCGAATGCATCACATCTTGGTGTTTCCTAGCCAAATGTCGATCGCAGTTACTCTTCGTTGTAAATAAGAGAGGACAATAGCCGCATTTGAACGGCTTCTGGCCTGTGTGTGTGAGGATGTGACGTCGTAGCGACGACGTCCAAGGAAATTTCCTGTGGCAATAGGAGCATGCCACTCTGTTCGGCGCCAGGGAATAAGCTGAGCGTTTCTTCTGAGGAACTCCGCTGCTTGTACCAGGCGTACCGTCCGATTCAGATCTACAAAAAATATATTAATAATTTTTTTTTTCTTTCTCAAGCTAAATTATTTTATATTTTTTGTACATCTGAATCGTATATTTCTCATTCATTCTTAAATATTTGGAAATACTCAAATTCTATCTGATACAGTGGTGATGTGACAGTGTTTGAATTTTTCAGGAGGGATGAATTAAATCGGAATAATTAATTGTTAAATAATACTAGTATTAATCAAAAAAATTGAATAAGCTAAGTTAAATTAATTTTCTGAGCTACCATCATCCGTCTTAGAAAATCAAATTATGCCACAATAATTGAGAATATTGTACAGAAACTACCAGATTAAGTTTAACTTTCCAGACAATATTGAGAAAAAAAAGATTTATGAACTTTTCCCAAATATTGTTTGCCGTAAACCATGATACTTGATTATTTCCGAAAAACAAAGATAGAATTAATTTACTAACCTGTTTTCCTCGCTCCCTGATTGGTCACTGCTGGGTGCCACCAGACCCTCTTCGTCTTCACTCCCACCCAACGGAACACTTGCTCCCGTTCCAATGCTTGCTCTCTCATCCAAGCTTTCATCCATTCGTTCTTTTTTCACTTCATGAGGTCCTTCCTGGTTGGAGTCAGCATCAGATCGGGCAAAATAACGTCTGAATGTTTGTGTTTGGGTGCTGGCGTTATCCAAGAGTGATGATACACTAGCTAGATCTGCTTTTGATTCTTCGACCTATTAAAAATTAAAAAAAAAAAAATGTTAATGTATAAAATCATAGGATACAAACAGATACTAGGAGGGCATCAAAACTTTTTTAAGGAAACGTTATAAGAGGAAAATTTGTGTTATTTATGATAATTTATAAAATAAGAGAAAAAACTATTTTGTGAAAAAAAACAAATGCTGGTTTAATATTAAGTGGTAGCTGTGATGAATGCGATGATGAGAGCAAGGGCAAGATGAAAATACTCTGAATGATTTTTAATTTCTTCAATTTATAAGTTAATATCATAAAAACAGATTTAAATATAGAAAATTTCCTATAAAGAAATATTATATAAATAGAAATATTAGTTTATGAATGTCATTGAACAAAATTATAATACCCCCTCCCGGAAAAAAATCCTGGTTGGAATTTTTATAAATAAAAAAAAAAAATATATTTTACTCCTTGAAACATTCAGAGTTCTGCCCTTCCTCTCAAATGATGTTTAATTTTTTTCCTTACCTCATCGGTTTGCCCTGTTTCATCAATAATAAGTTTAGAGACTTCATCTTCCTCATCAAGATTATGCATTTTTGCTTTTATTGCAGCTTTGACTTGTTCTGAAATTCGGCCTTCATCAGCGGAGTTGATATTTCCTGGGCCAAGAAGGGACGAGTTTACTAAAAAAACAAAAAAATATAATAAAATTTCTGAACTTTTTGTTTAACTTACATGTTAGTAAATTTAGTAAAGAACTTACGCTGCGAAAGCGAGGAGTGCAGTCCAGGTAGAGGCACTTGAGTTGGAAGACCCTGAACGAGTCCTCCTCCTCCCGATCCTCTTCCGCGAGTTGATCCTGTGGTGACGCCGCCAACGCCTCTTTGTCGTTGACTCCAATGTTGTGGGTGTTGTTGTTTCACATGCCTTTCCATGTTTGAGCGTAAAGTAAATCTGGCAGTGCAGTGATCACAAGCAAAGGGCCTCTCAGTCCTTTAAAAAAATGAAATTAATTAATTATAATTCTACTTGTAAATTATAACTTGGAAGTATAGTTGAAGTATAACTTACCTATATCTCCTTTGCTTCTGTTTAGGCATAAGAACTCCGTTTTTAATAACCATTTTGACAGGGGAAGTTGACGAGATTTCCTTTTTAATTTCTTGAGCATGGTAGAGGGTGACAGGGGGAGGATTGGGAGGTAGAGCTGCTGCTGGCACAGGGGGCTTGATTGGCATTGGAGGGGTTTGTGGTTGTGGCGGTTGTTGTTGTGGTGGTGGTGGAGGGGGCGGAGGCGGGGGTGGAGGAGGTGGAGGCTGGCCCGCTCCAGGAACAAGATTTCCTCCGGAGAGGTGCAAACCTCGGATATCTTTATTTAATCTCTCCTTCATTTCGTTAGCAAAATCCGCCATGTATGGCGGAAGAAAATGAGGTACAAATAAAGGATTAAATAAAGGTTGTGGATAGGGCTGGAAAATACTATTGAAGAATGCGGCTGCAGCGGCCGCTGGATTCGGAGCTGAACTCGGTGTGGAGGATTCCGAACTCCTATAAGGAGGACTCGGAGTTTTCGGTTGTTGAGATGCGCTGGGCGGCGATGACGGCTCGCGTGGCTTGTTTTTCTTTGACAAGTCAAGAACGTCGACTGTGAGATCAAGCGGCGCTGTGGACGTGTTTTCGAGTTCGTCTTCTTCGTTCAACTCCTCGATTTCTTCATCCATTTCGGATTCGTCTCCGGGACGAGGTTCAAAACGAAGAACTCGTTTCACATCGGAATCGCTTGAACTGGTCACACTTCCACCGCTGGGTCTGTCCGAAGTGGGAGCGCCACTCATTCCGATGGCTTCCTCAGCATGGAAAATGATGCATGCTTTAACTTCATCACGGGAACCTTTTTTCGTGTCGGTTACGCAAGTGACGTTCACAATTTGCCTAAAAATAAGAATAAATAAAATTATATTATCTTTCGAATAATAATAAATTCCAGAAAAGAAATAAAAAGAGATTTAAATTTTGAATCGAACCCTCAAAAAAAAAAAAGAAAAAAAAGATTTTTTCACCTTTGTGGTGAAGGCATATCCACAAACTGCACACTCATAAGGTCGGTCGCCATTATGTGAGCGCATATGACGAATGACTGCTGCTTTATCACTACTGGTGAAGGTACACATATTGCACGGATAATTTTCAAGGGATTCGCTTAAATGGGTGCGATTATGTCCCTGAAACAAAGAGAAATTCATTCTTATTATTTTTTCGATACTAAATTTGTAGCTGAAGAAAAGAGCAGTCATTTTTTATATAAATAAAATCGTAAAATTTCATCTTTTCCACTTCACTTCTTTAATTATTTTGATAAAATTTTTTTACTTATCTCTAAGTAATATAATTATTGTAGAAAAATATAATTAATGCAGAGGTAAAATTTGATATTTCTCTAGTGAAAATATATTTAAAAATTTTTTATAATTATAATCAGTCAAAAGAATTTGAATTTTTTGAAGTTTCTATGGGCAAATAAAAATATAGGAGTTACCAATATATCGTACAAATTTTTTATTTTTCATTTCTTAACAAAGGGTTATAATAATGAACAGGGCAGCCGAGAAACTTAAGGGGCCCTGGGGATATATATTTTAAAATCGATCTTTCCCCCTCCCAAAAAAAGTTATTTAAAAATTTGTTAAAATCACCTAAATAAATAGCTTTGGGTGATGGAAAATTGTCAATTAAAAATTCTATGACATTATTTCTTGTTAGGTCTATTTCCACAGCAAAATCATTATTTTTTAATGAAATTTTAAGTTTGGAGCTCAAAGGATCCGGGCACATCTTAGGGAAAAATTGCATGAAAATTTTAATTTTATTTTTTATTGGAATTTTAAGGATGGAGCTTAAAGGCTCGGGCACAAGGGCTTGCCTACGGTTCTGATAATGAATAAAAGTGTCCTAAAATTTCCTAAATTGGCTATAATCAGCCAAATGAGAGAGAAGTAATGAATATAAATTTTCTTAAAGACAAAAAAAAATTTTTATTCCTAAAAAAACTTTATAAAAATCCAAAACTAAAGGCGATTTCTGCCTGTGAATGTAGGTCGTAGGCTCTAGGAAGCTCTCCGTAGCCAAATAAATATTCTTTTTTTGACTGATATTTTTGACTAATAAAATATTTTTAATAACAATATATGAGAATTTTTTATTGAAAGAAATTTACCAAAGTAAATGTCTAAAGGGACTACTGCTAATTGAGAAATATTAACAAAGGTTTAAGCCCTAGACAAAAAAAAAATAATAATTTGAAAAGGGATATTAGTTATGAAGAAGAAAAAATGTTATTTTTATAATTTTATTTTAATAAAAATATTTTTCATCTGAAGCGTTTTTGGCTATTGGCTTTTTGAGTGTGGTTTTAAATTAAAAATCAAATGAAAATTTAGAAATAGGTGCAGTTCAGAAGGCAATTAGAATTTATTTCTCTGGATCTCTGAACGCCTCATCAAGATAAAAAGAAAATAATTTTTTTTTATTGTTACCTTAAGAGCTCGAAGATTTGGATAGACAGCATCGCAAAGGCGACAGGGAAATTCCCCACTTAGCTTCATCCGACGAAACTCTTGAGCAAAACAATCTTGTTCTTGTTCGGGTTCTTCCTCTTCATCTCTCGAATCTGGTGTAGTGCCCATCGAGGCTGTCGACGGCCTGGACACGGGTAACGAATTCATTCCTCCACCACCACCACTCACTGGGGATAATTCTATTTTATTCTTGTTTCGTGAATTTGTGTCACGTAAATCTAAACCAGCAAAGAACTCAGCTGCTGAGCCGCTTTCAGTGCTACCAGTTCCAGAAGTCTCCATCTAGATAAAGAAAATTTCACAAATTAGACAAGAAAAAAAAATTTGCCTTTCAAATTAGGTAATAAAAAAGATTAAAAATTCTTCTCTCCTTTTTTTTATTTATCAATTTTTTCTTTTTTTTTTCTACTTGAAAAAGTAAAGTAAAAAGTAGTCAAATTAATAATAACTTTTATATAGTGTCTATCATTAAAGGTTTTAAATTGTTTGGATTAGGGATGGAAATTTCGGAAAAGTTTTTTAACCAACTAATAAATTCGCCTTAAGTTGATATCATTATAATAAAACAATGAAGCTTAAAAAAAAAAACAAGTATGAGAATAAAAATTAACAAACGAAAATTAAAACCCAAAATAAAATTATATTATATTGCTAAGAAAATAATAAAATAAATAGCAATAAAAAATACTTGAATAAAAGATGAAGAAAGAAAGCAAAGACACCAATAAATAATAAAGAAAAAGTAAAAATCTAATAGAAATAAAAAACAAAAGTGAAAAAAGAAAAAAAATAAAGAGCCCCTGCGGAATCAGAGGTATACAACCCGGCTTGTTGTAATGAGAGTTTGGTTGCGGAGTTGGGGAATTGAAGGGGAGACTGTCTTTTTTTTGATAAAGGGATAATCAACCAACTATTTTACTTTCTTTTTACTAAATAAGTAAAAGAAAAAAGTTTATTCATGCAAATATAATAAATAAAAGGAATAATTGACGAATTCTATCAGACAAAAAAAAAAATAAATAAATAAAGACAAGAAAAAAATTTTCCTTTTCTTTTAAACTACTCCCTTTTCGCCTTTCTCCGAATGTCTTTTTTAGAAAAAAAATATTTTTAACGTTTATTAAAAGGGTAGCGTCCCCTTTTTAAATTTTTAGAATAATCTAACTATCACACTTCGAAGCTAAATGAGTCATTGGCTCACTTCAGCCTCCTTCCTGAATGAATTTTAAATTTGGTTAAAAAAATAACTGTCGTATCGAAAATTAAAAAGTTAATATAAATTTATACCTACTAATAGATATCCCACTCTAATATATATAATAGACAAAATAAACTTAAAATTCTGAACAGTTCGCCCCTCAGATGATTCAATTATCACAAAAGAATAAGATTGTTATGTTAAAAGCTCTCAAATTAAGCATTTAAACCGTGCCGAATTGCTAATGAAGATTATTAGCATAAAGTGTACTTCAAACGATTTCTACGAAAATTTTGGTGATATACTTTTTAAAGAGCATATCTAAAAAATAGTTGATTTATGAGAATTTTAATCAAAACCGTTGGAGCGAATTTTGAGAAAATCGAATAAAACTGAAAAAGTACACCAGTAAAGTACCGGTACTAGTACTTTTTGGCTGAGGCTGAAATTTTATATTTAAGTTAGGTATCCCACCCTCCTGAGACCTGACATTATGCTTTTGAATAAAATCAGCCAAAAAAATACTAGTACTTTACTGACGTACTTTTTCAGTTTTTTTAGATTTACTCAAAATTAGCTTCAATGATTTTAATTAAAATTCATAAATCAACTATTTTTAGATGGTCTTTAAAAAGCATATCAGACAAATTTTCCGTGGAAATCGTTTGAATTACTCTTTAAACTAATCTTCATTAGCATTTCGGCACGGTTAAACTCTTAATTTGAGGGCTTTTACAATCTTATTTTTTTGTTATAAATGAATGATCTGTGGGGCGAACCGTTCAGAATTTTAAGTTTGGTAAATAAGTGCCACCCTAATATATATTCTATTTAATAAAAACATTTTTTGAAAATTAATTATAGGGGTGATTTCGAAATTATTTTTTACATGGAAATTCAAAAGTATTTCTATCCAGATATATGAAATAAAAAGGGCTGCAAAAGGAAAGAGAGATACGACTAGCGCCGTAGGTAAAAAATATTGTATTATTAAAGAAAAATTAAACTTTTTTTTTTTTTGTTGAGTGTGGAAGTGGCTGTGATTAATATCTTTAAAGAATGGAAGGAGGTAGCAGCCAGGAAGGAGTGTCTCCAAAACAATGAAACCCCAGATATTCGGACGTTTCGGTCCAAATTATTTGACCATCATCAGGAATCAGGAGTTGTCATATGTAAATTTATATAAATATATCTAATCATATGCTGCTTCGACTTGTTAATGACATTAAAATTTTGCTCATCTGCAATCGAAGGCTTAGATATGTGAGGTCATTACTTCCTCACATATCTAAGCCTTCGATTGCAGATGAGCAAAATTTTAATGTCATTAACAAGTCCGAAGCAGATATGATTAGATATATTTATATAAATTTACATATGAAACTCTGATTGCTGATGATGGTCAAATAAATTTGGAGAAAGTGCAATATCTGGGAGTTTTTGTTTTGGAGAATCCTTGGCTGCCCCCTTCCATTCTTTAAAAGAAAAATTAAACTTCCATTGACGTCCTCGTAAGGAATAAGAAATGAAATGATAAGGAACGAAGTCTCAAGCCAGTGAGATAAGTTCAGTAAGTTTCTGTGGCTGACTGATCTGAAGAGTCTGTGTAGGAGTGGGAAAAAAAGGAGAGAAATATTTGGCAGCAAGGTGAGACCTGTTGGTCGCTGACCCTGGAGGGACAGCCCTCGCGGACATGGATCTCGAGGGCCTGGTCGCAAGGGAATCCCCGGCCGCACTTCTCACACTCGAAGGTTTGCTGATCTCGACCAGCAACAGGACGATGGAGACTCTGCTCGCATACAGCCCTCGCGATATGCGGAAACTTGTTCGACGAGAAATCCACGAACGTCAGATCCTGAATACACACCACACCACACACACACGGCCCGCCCCCCAAGGAGCATTAGACCCATGCGTGCGTGCGTGCGTGCGCAGGCGAGCAGCACGTGTACTAACTAACTACCACTACAATTACTGCAAGCCACCAGCAGCCAAGTGCAAGAGAGAAAAGAAAAGAAGCGAACAAATATAGGTAGGTCTTCGGACCTTATGCACTCATTCCAAAAAAAAGAAGAAGATATTATATAAAGGAAGTGTAGGTGGGAAGTATCAATCTTCAAAAAATTCTTCAGCTAATAATTTTTACAAGATGGAATGAATTTTTTTTTTTTTTTAAGGTCTTTTTCGGCATCTATGGAATGTATTTAACCATGCTGAGGTTTCTATATCGCGTATACGGATAATGAGAGAACAATATTCTCGAAAATAAAAAATTACAAAACACTGCAAAAAAAAACATCTCAAAATTGTAGCCCATTTCAACTGTCATTGTTTGATTTCACTAAGTGGAATAAATCTCTTGATTTTTTTGGCTATCATGGAGTATGCTACAGTATAATGTCGTGCGTTTAGAAACGTAAAAATATAAATTTAAAAATTTTTAATAAATTTAGTGAGTCAATATATAGTCAGTTTTATAGTTCACTTTTTATTTTTTTGAGAAAAAATTAATCAAACTTAAGGTCTTATATTTAATTCTTCTTAAAATATACAAGATTTATTTATTTTACATCCGGACATGGTTCATTATTATTGTTTATGCTTCGAATAAGTACCATAATTTACTATCTAAAAAGGGAAAAATAAAAAAAATTGTAAACTTTTGGACTTGGTCCACTTTTGTTTTGAACCACTCATATGTCAAAATTTCAAAATTGAAGCACATTTCAACTGTCATTGTTTGATTTCACTCAGTGGAATAAATTCCTTGGCTTTTTGGCTATCATGGAGTATGCTACAGTATAATGTCGTGCCTTTATTTTGGAATTTTACAAAATTACGGTTTTTTTATATTTTTAAAACTTATTCAAGTCAAAGAGACAAAAATATTTTCTAGAATCAGTTTCCACATTCATTAGTAATTTCGTATCAAACGCGTAAACAAACTTAATTAATAATTAAGAAAAATTCAAAAATACTATGTATTTGATCTTTTAATTTTATTTTTTTATTTTTGTAGAATTTTTGGTTTTCGTTTTGAATCTATTAAGCCGACATAAAAGATATTTAAAGGGATTTTTTTGGGTATTATCGGATCTCTTTCATTCGAGTGAGTTTTTTCAGAAACAGATTTAACCATGCAAAAAACTAATCATCATGCGTTAAGTGATTTATTAAATTTGCTCCTGAAGAAGAAAGAAAGAAAGAAATTTCAGCGAGAGTTAAAGATTTATTTATTTTTTGATTTCTCATACTTATTGATCTGCTCCATATCTTTTCAATAAATAAAGATAAAGAAATCTTTTTTCCGTATTTCAAGATGTAGCGGAAATAAAACGAAGGCCAATTTTTTTTTTTAAAGCTAATATTTGTGTAATAATTTAGATATGAGAGAACAAAATTATTTTTCTAGCAGCTTTGATTTTAATAATGTCGGAAATCAGAGACTTTCATTAGGTAATTATTTTTAATTAGGAATTTTATTTATAATTTAGAATAATCTCTTAAGATTATAAATATAAAAAAAAGATATACACAAAAAATTTAAGCAAAGTAACTTTTTCTTTTAGGACATTTTTTTATTTACTAAAATCAAAATATAAATTTTTTTTTTTTAATATAAAATTTTAATAAATAAAGCGAATTTTGAGAAAATTTAATTTTAATGAATAAAAAGGAGAGTATTAATCTTCATCTTATAATTAGCTTACTTTCTTTTCTAAATCTTTTTTATTAAATAAACATATATGTGAAAGGATAAAAATAAAAATAGAGAAATGAGAGAGAAAATAGTGAATGTAGGAATACCTTGAAGCCGATGATGCCTCTTGCGGGTGCAGCGAGTGCTGGTACAGGTGCTGCAGGTGGTCCAGTTGTACCATGACTGAAGATTCGATGACTTTCGAGTTGCCGATGACTTTTGAATTTCTGTCCACAACAGGAAAGTGGTGCAGGAGCACCCGCAGCGGAATGTTCACTCCGATGATTTTGGAGCGCCTCAAGAGACGGGAACTCTAATCCTGGGCATTGTTTGCATTGATAAGCGCGACAAGCCGCCTTTTTCGGCGGAGGGTGGATTTCATTGTTAGTGTTGCTTGTTAGAGCAAGAACTTCGTCCAGCGCTCGTCGTTTCTCACCAAGGCTGCTCAATGGACTGCTGTACCTGAACAGGTGAAATAATTTACAAATTTAATAAAGCATCGTTTCTATAAATGATAAAAATGGAATAATAAAGTTTAATAAAATTAATTATTCTTTTTCAATATGTAGATAATTTTCTGGTGGTTAAAACCACTGGTTTAAACTTTAATCCAATTTTGACCACTGGTTTTTATTGGGTGACCATTTAATCTTAAAGTTTTATAAAATTAAATCCCGAAGTTAAATGGGATATTAATACAAAAAATTTGATTTCACGCGTTTTAATATACTGTCGGAAACTAATTTACCAGATACAAAAAATCTGGTGTGACTGAACGCACAACACACAATTTTCTCTTGAATTTGCCTTTATTTTAACATGTAATCGGAGGGTCCCTGACTTAAATCTAAAATTTCAACCTCGTAGCTCTTTTCCGACTTGTTTCTACCAGATAGGCACACAGGGCCAAGCAAAATACTCAAAAACCAGTATTTGATACAACATACAAATGTATTTCAATTACAATATTTGAAATAGTGCCCGGCTCTGCAGACAGACCTTTTTACGGGACCGACCCAGGGAACCCTCAAGACATGTATTTCCATCAAAATCTCGTCCCCGTATTTGTGACATGATCACAACGTTTTCTCTATATATATTAATTTATATAGGTAAGAGAAAATAATACATATGTTCAATATTAATAGCATCAAATTGAAAACAAATTTGTGGTTTAAACCATTTTTGAACGGTTTTAATAACTTATGACCAGTGTCCTGGTCAAAATCTAAAAAAGTGGTTTTTTAACAACTCTGATCAAGGATCTTTTACACTTTAAAATATACTTAAATTTATAGTGGTAAACCGTTGGTTCTAGTTAAAACATTATAATTAGATAAGATTATCTAAAATTAAAAGCTGAAACTAGGGCTATGGCTAGAATTTTTGTTTTTAGGGGTGATTATTCCTCCTTCCAAAAAAAAAAAAATAATAATAAATTTTAATATTACTTTAAAATTATATATATTTTTTTTTATTTCTATCATTTGCATTCAGACGATCTTGTTTGTATTTTATCGCCAGTAAACAAATTGAATAAAATTTTGGAGTTTAGGCTTTCACGGTTGTTATCATTACTAAAAGAATAAAATTTAATTATTCTAATAAGACTATTTTATTTAAAAAAAAAAAAAAAAAAATTGGAATCATAAATGAGATTAAATTTCAATTCTCTTTTCGAAGAAATTGACTATCTTCATTATGTGAGTTTTTCTTTAATTATTTTAGCAAATCTTTTTTAAGGTTTAATAAAGGATGATCCAAATTATTTGTAAATGTTCCTTTCTATTAAATATATTTTTTTTTCTTGAATGTTTAAAAAATCGTCGTCGATTAGAAAACAATTCACATTTAAAGAGCTGAAAAGTAGAAGCGATAATTACCTTTGGGCCATTGAGAAATTTTGGTCCTGTGTCCTCAATTTGAGTTAAAATTAAATATTTTTAAAGAATTTTTGATTATCTCTAATATTATGATATAGAGATATGATTATCTCTAGATTGTTATTATTTTAAGAAGCTGGAAGGGAAGGGAATGCATCTCTTTTCATTAAAAATTTCTAATCACTGAACAAATAAAAGTAACGGGACCTTTGAATCCTCAAAGTCCATTTTCTTAATAATGTAGCTTGTAATTAAAGTCTCTTTTGTAATTGGTTTAACAAAAGATTTTGTTACATCTTAAAAATTGAGTAAATAATTCCTTATTTAATAATAAAACAAACATCAAAAATTAGGTTCCAAACTCCAAAAACGCCACCCGCGTCAATTTGTAGTTTTATTATTTTGAAAATTAGAATGTTTTTCTAAATCGCCTTCATGTCTTCAGCAATGTTTCCAAAAAGAAAAATATAAACGTGCAGTAGCAACATTAAGTTCTTTGTCAACAATCCTCAAAAGGACTTTGGTCCATTCATTCATAAAATAGAAAATATATATTCATTTTTTAAATTTCAATTCAAATTTTTATACAAGAGCCCCTTGGGCCCCATTTTAGGAATAAAACACTTACTTGTGGTTGTTGTTGTTGATGGTGGTTGTAACAGATGAAGCAGAGGCCTCTCCTCCGCTGCTGTCGCTACTATCATAGCCACCTTGTGAAGATGCAGCTGTAACTGCTGCAGCGGCTTGAGCTCTCGGTGTGTGTGTCCGCATATGTCGATGCATATTGCCGTTTGTGGTGAAGGCCAGATGACAAACTCGACATTTGAACGGCCTCTCGCCACTGTGTACGAGAACGTGGCGATCCAAAGAACTCGCTGAACTGAGAACCTGAACATTGTACAGATAATAATAATATTCAGAAATGAGTTGTAAATCTAAGGAGGAAGCAAGCATTTCTCTTTTTATCAGAAAAACAAAACGTAAAGTTCGATTCTCTCAAGATATTTCCCGAAAAATGAAGGAGAAACGCAATTTGATCCGAACTCATAGCGCTTAAAACCATAAATGAATATGTGAATGTGAATGAAGAAATGATTATAGAAATGGGAAATTATTTAAATCAATAAATGAAGAGATTAAAGTACCAAAAATTCTTTTAAAGATTCCTCTAATTTTCACAAAAATAAATAAAATTATTTTCTTATTAAGAAAGTAATGATTAAATTTCTAGAAATTTTCATTTATCTATTAATTATCTATTTATTTATTAATAATAAAAGAGAGTACCTTTGAATTGATCGAAATAAGAAGGATAAAGAGAATGTTATTTAAAAAAAGATTGTTTATCTCATTTAGATACAGAGATTGGGATACAAATGCGTTTCTATGCCTCCGGTTTATTTATTTAGATTCAAGAAATGATGAGCCCTTAGTAACGAGAGTTCAGCTTACTTTGGAGCAGATCTTGCAGGTGTAAAGATTTTCAGCGAGTCCAAGACCCTGGGCATTATGGGATCGGATATGTAAAGTGAGCAGATGCTGCGATGATAAACTCGTTTGGCAGATTGGACAATGATAGATGGATGCCTCGTCAACGGGCATGAGGGCATCATCGCCACCAGCTCCTGTCGAGGCAGCCGTTGATCGGCCACTTCCAGCGTCATCCTCTGCATCGGCCTCCTCACCGCCAACTCCACCACTTCCGCCTGTCGTGCTTAAAGTAGCCGAGCTGTCCTCTTCGCCCTAGGATAGATAGTTAGATCAACCTCGTTAATACAGAAATTTACATTCAACACGTCCTTGTTTTGACACATAGAAGATGTTTATTTGAAAAATAAGCATTAGAAAATATCGATAATCCTTTAGTTTTCTTAAAAATGATTATGGATTTATTCGTTTCCCTGATCGAGATCTTCATGAAATAAATAAAATATACCTTAAAATAAAACCTGTTAATGTCAGAAATTGATATTCGAAAAGTTGTTTTTTAAAAATAAGTCTTTTTTTTAGAAAAGCTCATCATCACTGTTTTTTAAATGATGGTAAAGTGAACACTTGTAACCTTTCGAGAGTTAATTTGCTTGGTTAAAGCTGAGAGATAAAAGTGTAATAATTGCATTGTAATTATCCTTTAGGAAAATAAAAAGAATATTTATAAAATGAATGAATTTGCTATTCTTTTCAAAAGATAAAATATATGTTTGGGTTATGTTTTATTTGTTTACTTTAAAATTATTTGTTTAATGAAAAAAAAAAAAAAAAATGACTAAAGGTTGATTTTACTCCATATCTCAAAAGATCAGCTTTGTTTAATTCATCTGAGCAGAAACATTGATAAGGACAAAATAAACATGGCAAAACAATTGAATTTTTTTTTTAAAGATTAATTCTTTTTTTACAAGAGCCGTAGAGAGGTACTCAACTTAAAAGTACGGGTCTAATAATAGAATTTATTTAAATTAATTTTGTTGCTAATACGATTTAAATAAATTTTATCACTCAGAATGAACTTAGGTAAAGAAGAAGTATCTTTCAAGTCATCTAATATAGCAAACAAAATAACAAGGATCTACTACAAAAAAAAGCAAAATTAATTACCGGAGCAAATAATAAACTATTTTCACTATTTTCGTTCTGAAATATTAAAGCAATAAAAGATCAGATCTTCTTTAATAATAATACTTTTGTTCTGATTATAGCTAGTCAAATCAAGTCACCGAATTTTAATAAAGGAAAATAGATATGGTATCTTAAAAGAAAATAGAAGTTAAAACTGTTTATTATTATTGCTAAGAGATGGGGTTAAGATCGTGCCTGAACTTGTTACTGTCAATGGCAGGGGCGAAATTTGGGAGGGACAGGGTAGGGCATTTGCTCCCCCTTCCTCCCCCACCGGGATCTAAATAGCCTTCGATGCTGAAAAAGACTTTAAATAAAATAAAATAAAGTCCGAATTGAGGTATTCATTGAATATTAATATCTTATTCACAGGGGCGCCGGGACGAATTTGAATCAGGGGGGGGGGCAAAAAATTTTTTTTAGAAAATTAAAATAATTTAATATGTTCAAATAGTATAAAACAAAAACAAATCTACTATAAAACTTTAAGAATTTTAAATAAAATCACAATTTTAGTAAAATTAAAATTTTAAAAAATTTGCTAGTGATTTTATCAAAAATTTTTGGAAAAAATTTGAAAAAAAAATGAATTTCTTACTCTTTTAATTTTTTTTTAATTTAGAAGATTTTATTTTTCAAAAGTAAAAATATATCATTTTTAAAAATAAATGAAATAAAAGAAGAAATGTTGCCCCCCTTTGCCCCCCCCGTAGGATGCCAGGGGGGCAAAGGTACGTTGCCCCCCCCCCAGTTCCGGCGCCTATGCTTATTCAAATATACAGTATAAAGATCTTGAAAATTATTTAACTATTCATTTTTATTCCCTAAATTAATATTTGATTATTAATAATAATTTTTCATTAATGAAATTTCTTTTTTGATTTTCTAGATTAAAAAAAAAATTGACAATTTTTTTTTTAAATTAAGGTCTGCTTTGACATCTAAGGCCATTTAAATCCCATCTCTATTTATTTCAAATTATTTGTAATCAATTCAAATGATATAAATTTTTCTCGCTTAGGACGGGAAGCGAACCCGGAACCCCGGCATGAGAAGCTAGTGTCTTCTCTGTGAGCCACGGGTCACGGGCATCAATAATCATACAATTTTTTTAAAATTCTATTAAAAAATAAAAACAGCCTCAATAAATTCTTTAAAATACTTAAGTTACCTGAGATACAAATTTAGATCCATATCGACTTTTTAGAACAAAGCCCCTGAAATTAGCAAGTGATTTATCCGTTAGCATCCCCCACTGCTTTCAATACTGATTTTATTTTTTTCATTGCTCTTAAAAAAAAATTGTATTTTACCAGGAAAGGGGGAGGGTCTAGGATCACTAAAATGTCTCTGGACCCTAAGGGTGGTCAAGAACCGTTAAGTGGCCCTGAATAGGGATCATCAGCCAACAACAGCAACCTCTTGTCATTTGTGTTTGCAAAAAGTGTCTCTGTCAACGGCCTTTCAATCAAAGAAAGAAAGAAAAAAAAAACCCAAAATAAGAAAGACATTTTTTTTTTAAGTTGTTTGATTTAACACTTAATTTTGTAATGAAATTAATTATTATAATCTTGAAAGGAAAGGAAAAGAGGGTTGCCAAAGGATTTCTAATCTCATATTAAAAAGTAAACCATTTTGTTACTTAAAGGAAATTATGAAATTATTTAAATACATACAGGTAAAAATAACGATCATAAAATATTATTAATTATAATAAGGAACAATTTTGTTTATTTTAAATTCCCATCTCTTATTTTAAAAAAATAAATATTTTAATTTTTCAAGCATTAGGCTAATTGTTAATTAAATCATAGCGAGAGGTGTTATTTCGCTAAGTGGGTGCTTTTATAGAATGAGCTGCATGCGAAGGAAATGAAAAAAATCGCTATCTATTACTTGCAATCTGTTTTTTTCATTTTAAACTTCTCTTTCATACGTAATATAATGAACTCGATTTCAGAGGGTCAAAAGTTGAAAGGATAATTTCGTTATTAATGGCCTTAGATGCCGAAAAAGACCATTAAACAAATAAAAAAAAATTCGAATTTTAAAATTTTGAATGGAATAGAATATTAATAAAATCTTTGAACCAAATAACCTGTTTAATTTGTATATTTAATTTTAATTTAAAAAATGTTTCAACGAGAACCTACGGTCGAAAGTTTAAATCTAAATTATATTTTTATTCACACACTAAAAACACTAGATTATATGTGGTAATGGGAGTAATTTTGAAAATAAAAACCTGAAACTTCTTACAGTCTAGTATTCTTTTATATTTGTTATATTGATAACATATAACTGTTTTAAGGGCGAATAGGACCGAAGGTGTTACGCATGTTTTTCCCGATAAGATGGCGTAGTGTGTCATAAAAAGTATATCCAAAAAATCAAGTAATTCAAAAATTTGCCAAGAGATGTCAGAATGGTAGCTAATAATATTTAATGCATTTGGATGATTTTCATTGATCATTTAACCTTTATAAATGTTATTATATATTATGTATCTTTTATAAAAGCATAAAAATATATAAATATAGGCCAGATATAGGCTAATATATATCGGCTGTTAGACTAGCCTGTCATCTATTGCAAGAATATTGAACAATTTGACAGTTGATTTTAAATAAATCATCTAAGCTTATTTTAAAAATTTCTTAATTAATATGTGATTAATAATAACAATAAATTCATTTTTAAATTTAAAAAAAATTAAAGATTATTGGGACAGATTGTTTTTTTGTATTTGCTTGATAACAAAAAATTTAATTACGATAATTTTTTAATAAGTCATTAAAAAAATTTTAGCTCGATGTTCCAATAATCTCTTATGTTTTATAGAAAAGATATCATCTTATGAATTTAATTCATTTAAAAAAAAACCGTATTGAAAAATTCCTTATAATAGTCTATATTTTTTTTAAAGTAAGTTTAGACGTCGCTCCTAAACACACTTAACGAGAGCATGATTTTTATTCACCTGTCTTCCGGTATCCTCTGACGAATGATCTTCATCATCTCGATAGGTGAGATGCTCTTGTTCGAAGTCGGCATCGACATCGTCTTCGTCGTGACGTGTGTCTCTGCCATGAGAAGCCAATACACGGCGCCTGCGCCGATGTTTGATAGCCGTCGCCGTCGCTCCACGTTCCAGCCGTTGCGCCGGCGAATCTTCAATAAAAAAAAAAAAAATTAATCGACGAATCATATTTATTTAAATTTCTCTTATCACCTTTCCTGAATGATTAAACCAAGAATTTTTTTTTTTCAAATCTATAACATCTTTAAAAAAAAAGTGTGCCAAGCAATTAAAGATAACAAGAATATTTTGCATATGAATCAATCAATTTTTATCTTTTGTTTTGTTTCAATTAATCATTAAAGTAACAAGATTGAATTTATAAATGTAGCATAATAAAAAAAAATAATCTGTCTTATAACGGGAGAAAGAAGAAAATAGGACACAAATAAAGGGGAAGAAAGAAACCTCCGCAGGTATTAGAAATCGGAGTCGAAGAGGAAATAACATTGAGAGCACCGAGAGAGCACCCCTTCTTCCTTTTGCCAAGAGGACGATATATAAAAAATATCACTTTCAAAAGTGGAAGGATAAAAGAGAGGGTGGGGGAAAAAAATTAGTTAATGAAGATGCGGCAGCCACTGAAGCGGTGCAGAATTAAAAGAGCGAGTTGCGTGCCTTCTTAAAACCCGCCTCGCTCTTTATTAAATAAATCAGCTCCGCGGAATATAATAACAAAAACGCAAAGAATTTTTTTCTTGATATAAAAGTAAAAATACTAAAGAAATTAAGTACTTTATACTTTCTATATAGAATCGTGCCAAAAATTGATGTGGAGATTTTGATTGAAATATAAGAAGGAAAAGAGCTGCGAGGTTGAAATTTGATATTTAATTTAGGTACAGTGAGAGACAATATTAAGGTCCTCGTCTCGGGGTGCTAATTTTGGGAGTTTCCAGCGGCCACAATTTTGAAGCTATCGACCTCAAATTTTTTTTAATTAAAGCTATTTAAATTATCTACAACTTATAGAAGCCCTTTTTTGATTTTCGAAAAAATAATTTTTTTTTTTAGATTAATCGCATTTAAATAAAAGAGATTTTTAAAAAAAATTCGCTCTATATTTTATAGATAATTAAATTAGTAATCATTGTGTTGAAAAATAATTAATTTTTTACCCTTAATTAATTAGCTGGGGTCTTTCAAATGAAATGGAATAAATCCCTTGTATCCCTATTTGGGAAAAACTAACGCCATCTCTTGCCGCCTAGAGTAACTCGGTAGTGAATCGTCTCGAAGTCGTAACTCGAATTTTGGCGCTAGGCGCCAGAGACGCGACTTAAAGTCCCACCCATGGGTTTTATACTTGTGATTATTTCATTGTTTTTATAAAAGAAAATGAAAATCTAGAACCATGAAAGTTTCCATTAAAAAATATTTTTTTTAATAACATTGAAATAATCACAAGTAGAAAACTCATGGGTGGGACTTAATATTGTCCCTCACTGTACCTCGCTGGCAACTAAAGCTTTTGAATAAAAACAGTCCAGAGATTTATTGATGTACTTTTTCAGTTTTTTTTCGATTTATCAAAAACGGCTCTAATATTAAAATTGATAAATTAATGATTTTTTGGACACTCTTTAAAATGTATATTCTCATTATCTCCCCCAAAATTGAAGCACACAATTAGTTAAAGGTGTTCCTATGAAAAAACGAAATTTCGTTTTAAATAAAAGATTTGTATTTTACATAGTTTCTTTATGCTAAATTTATTATACCGAAAATGCCAAAATTCACATTCTTTTGTGTATTTTATTATTAAAAGATATGTAAATTAATAAAATTTTGAATTTAATTTTTTTATACATTATTAAATTTTAATTTATAGAAATAAGAAGTGTATTTTAAGAAAGATCAATTTGAAGAGGCGATTAGCAAGAAATAAAAATGTCGATCAGATATGAATGATTATCCCACTTGTCTTACATCGATTAAAAGAAAATTATTTTGTCATTTTATCTTTTCCGATATAGCTACGCAGGGTTGCGTTAGTAATGGTGGAAATTATCTTTATCGGATTATCGACGTGTTTGGTGTCTATGAGAATGAATTGCAGCTCTTTAATGTGGTGGAGCCAAATGACCATAATCAGAATTACTGGTAAAGAGTCTGAAATTGATTATGTGGGTTGCCGACTTTGCAGGAACTAAACACAAACGAATTTATGGAAGTAATTTTAAAAAGTTTTAGTTTTTTTTTCTAAATTATATTGACAACTTATTAATTTAGAAAAATATAGAAGTCAAAATCGTTTCTGATGCCGAAAAATATCTTTACAAATTTATAGCTTTTTTTTTTTGTAAATTAGTTTTCTACGAATAAAATTTTCAATGAGGAAATTAAAAATTTGTAACTCATAATTTTTTGAGCTTGTAAAGTAGATTAAAAATCCCGAAAATGCCAATAAAGATTTGTCTTTTACATAGGCGTAGCCAGGGGGTTTTTGGGGTTCAAACCCCCCCCCTCATGGGGCCCAAGCCATGACTAGATATTTAATCTCTATAATACAAATTATATTTCATATAGGGTAAGAGAAAGTAAAATATAATAATTTACTCTTGGTAAAAAAAAAAAAAAGATTTATAAATGCCCTAAAATAATCTTAAATTTTTCAAATAAAAAAATTTTCTTGAAACCCCACCCCCATCAAAAATTTCTGGCTACGCCTATGGTCTTTCGTATGTGTGTATCAACTGTTGTTTATAAACTAATATTTTAGTTTTTAAATTTAAAGTGAATGTTATTATTCTTTATTTTATTACTTTTTAAAATGTAAAAAGAATATGTGATAAAAAATTTTTTAAAGTGGGTCAATTTGTGACGCGTTTTATGTTTGTTTTTAAAAATACGTACATTAAATTTTAAATTAATGCGGTAAAATGTATTCACGCCTCAAAAATCAAAAAAAGTTAGGGGAAAATACATTGCCAATGTACAAAAAAATGTATTATAAAAATCAGAAATAAAATATATTATTAAAAAAAAATAGTACATTAAATTTTAAAATTTATTAATAAAAAAAAAATATTTAAAATTATAAATTAAAAACGAGTTAAACACAAAGCTTAGTTTTAATTTAAATTCTCATAAAACAAAAAGTAAAAACTTGGAGAGTTAGAACAGTATTTTCCTTACCCATTGACAGAGATATAAAATTTAATTTAAAAAATTCTCTAGAGAGTTATCAACATATTCTCTTTGACGGAGGGTGCGCTTTTAGCAAATCTAAATTCAAAACTTAAAAAATTGGAAATCGCATTTCAATATGATGATAATTCTTCCTTCTTATTTATTCCTAACGTAATACAACAATAAAAAAAGAAGAGAACAATTGAGCATTTCATTTCATCTCTTCAATCCTATCCTACAAGTGTTGTGAAATCGATAAAATTTTGAATGCAGAAGCTGGATTGAAGCTTCCCAGAGAAAAGGTGAAATCTTAATTGAACGGCAACACGCACGCACACGCATGCATGCATGTTACATAAGCTCCAAGTTGTTGGTCATTCTCGGAACGGGAAAGTCGAATATCATACAGATATCATAAAAACCGTGCATAATAATAATATTTCAGAGGCCGCTACGCTAATTGCGCAGCCTGATTAATTATTTATTAAATGGAAGTAAAAAAGAAGGGAGGAAGAAAGAGGCCGTCGATGGGGGTGGCCTCTAAAGATGCAAGGCATCAAGTTACAAGCGGACTTTCCCATCCGGAAGGGTGTTGGTGAAGGGATCTACCTTCATTTTTCTCCATTTTTTTTTTTTCTAAAATAAATTTATATATTATTGCCACACAACTTTCATTTATCGATTATTTTTATAATAATATTCAATGAACTCTAACACAATAACGCCGACGTGTGTATTTTAATTATTTTTGATCACGAAGAAGTGTGTGACCGAAACGTCGACATTGAGATCTATTCTTTTTTTTGACGACATTTTGGTTTTATCTTACTTCTTTTTATTGTGTTTTGAATGTTTAGAATTTTCAAAAATCAGTGGTATAAAGAAGCGAACTCTTAAACACTAATTCTTCAAAAGAACTAAAGAATTTTTTTAAGAAAAAGACAGCCAGAGAAATAAAAAACTTAATTTGAAAATAACTAGATTGTTCGAGTTTGATTAATTATAATTTAAATAGGAAGTTTACTCTAAGAACCTTTCGTTGTTATACGGATTTAATGCAACTGATTCTGTTACAGTTTCGGAGATTCAACGCCTCCTTCTTCAAGCTGCAATAAATTCAACCAAAACAAAATTTGTTTTACTTAGCACTTTATAACAAAGGTACTCAGAGTAAATAAACTTCCTATTTAAATTTTAATTAATCAAACTCGAACAATCTAGTTATTTTCAAATTAAGTTTTTTATTTCTCTGGCTGTCTTTTTCTTAAAAAAATTCTTTAGTTCTTTTGAAGAATTATTGTTTAAGAGTTCGCTTCTTTATACCACTGATTTTTGAAAATTCTAAACATTCAAAACACAATAAAAAGAAGTAAGATAAAACCAAAACGTCGTCAAAAAAAAGAATAGATTAAATAATAATGAGGAGAAATAAGGCAGCCGAAGCAAATAAAGAAAAAAATATTCTTATTTTTATGCTTTATTGAATCACAATGTCGACTTTTCTGCGATTCTTCCGGTCTTCAACAGGACATTTGTTATCTTTGCCTCGAGCTTAGAGGAGCTCTTGTAGTTGCGAACATCCGTACTTAGAATAATTCATTACTCTTGAATCAGAAGTCATGTTAACCGACGAATGTTCGCACATAAGTTACCAAGATCTTCTCTAAGCTCGAGGTAAACAACAAATGTCCTGATGAAGGCCGGAAGAATCAGCCGAAACGTAGGCATTGTTTTTTCTTTATTTACTTCAGCAGCCTTATTTCTCCTCATTATTAATTAAATATTCAGACACTACTCCTTGCAATTAAATAATTTATTTTCTTCATTTATTCATTCAGTAGCGATCTATTAATTGTACTTATTAAGTAGGTCATTACATTTATTGGGATTAAAGGGAGAATAACTTGTCCTAGTTTGAGAATAATTGTTCTCTAGTATGGATCATCCAATAAAAAAATAATAATAAAAGTCATAATTTTATTTTTAATTTTAAAAAAGGTAGGTTCTGTAATTATTATAAGAAAAATAATAAATTTATACACTTTGCTAAAGAAGAAATGTTTTTTTAGTCATGAAAAAACAACAAGACTAATTAAAAAAGAAAATATCATCTTAAGTCGTTTCGTTTTTGAAAGAGAGCATGATTAGGGAGGAAGGGTTGGCGCGAAAGGGTCAAAGACCAAATCAAGCTGTTTTTTTTTAAAGGTCAAGGTTTAAGGGTTATTAGATGTCTTTAGCCTACCTATAGTTGGGGTCGAGGTGACCGGCAGAGCCTGCAGCCCCGTCATGTCTTGCATCTTTTTAGTCTCTACTTGATCTATAACCTTAGAGTTCCTTGGTTAACTTGAGAAAATCATTCTGCAACAATAAGAAAAAAAAACATTGTAAGTAAAAAAATAATAAATGCGTAGAATGGGTAAAAATAATGGAAGGGGTAAAAGGATTCTGAAGAGACAACATTCTTATAGTCCAAATTTATTTAACTAGGGCTTTGTTTGAAAAAAAGATGTAATTTTTCAATCAACTCTCAAATAGACTATAAATAAGTCAATGTATCGTGTAAAATAACAAATTTACGAGATGAGTTTGTGTTTGTTTGATTGGGAGAAATTGCGCCCCCTGGAGTCGAACCAGGACCTCCACGCTTTCGCGGCGGGCGATCTCCTAGGGTTCAATAAACAAAAAAGGCCGATTTAAAATTTATTTAATTTAATAAATAAAAAATATTCTTTATTTTTACTGATTGACTGAAAAGATATTGTATTATACTATATTGTATATATGATATTGTATTATATTGTATTGTAATCTTACAAAAAAAAAAAAAAAAAAAAAAAAAAAGACTGTCCCTAAAAGGCAGTGATTAATTTTCACAGAGTAAAAAAAAAAATTAAAATAATAACAGGAGGTGGGGAAAGAAATGCAAAAAATAATTTAATTTTCGATTGGCTTCGCAAACGCTCTCAGGATTTACTATCGATTGTCTGAGGAAGGGCGTTTGCTCGAACGTCGGCAATCAAAAAAATTAGATAAGATAGATTGTTTTGTGCTTATTATCTGTTTATTCCATCATAATATTATTAAAATAATAATAAAATTAAAATAAATAATAAATAACCGTTTTGTATTGATAAATGGCCTCAAATGCCAAAAAACAAACTTATTGAATGAACCCTAAAGTTGGTCTTTATATTATTTTCAAGTATTTTTATATGTATGTTCATCCACTTAATTAATTAATTAATTAATTTGCTGAAGAAATTAATTAAATTATTTTTTAGTAACAAATTTTTACGAGTAAATTCGATGGTTACGAAACGTTGCATTTTCTCTAATGTCCCACGGTTCAAGCCCAGAAAATTTGGAAACAAGAATAAAACAGCTTTCGACGTGACTAGACTCAACATATTGATATAAATATTAAATAAAAAAAATTATTTGATCATTATTTGACCAATATTAAGACACCGTGTTTTTTTTTTTAGTATTTGAAAAATTATTGTGTTTGTCTCATGTGTTGGCTTTGATTAGACAAATCAAAATCAACCTTGAAAGAAGCTACTTTCCATCCTCTTTTCGTTATAGAGATGATTAACACACGTCAATGATTTTTGTATTAAACATTTAATATTTATTTAGCAAGCGAGTAAAGGAATTACGAGTCGGAAATGTTCTTATCTTTGATCAGATTGGCGTTAGACGATGAGCCATAGAGCAAGCAGAGAGAGAGGTAGGAAGGTGTGTTTGTGAATCCTGAAGGTTAGATTTGGGGTCACCGAATCAATCACCGATAAACAAACTGCTTTATGAGTCTAAACATTTCAGAGGTCTTTAAAATTATTTCATATCTCTGATACAAATATCAGATGAGATGTGAATGTTAATTAAGAAGAAAGTTCAATTTATCATATCTAAAAGCTAAACATTTTTGCTTAATGTAATGAATGACGCACAAATGCATTCAATAAATATTATCATTCTGGGTTTTTTTTTCTTTTGTATGAATTCCTATGTACCTTTCAACTCTTTTAAATTTGCTTTATCTTAAATCTTTGATTAATAAAAACGGAATCCATCCATGAATGCATATCCGTAATGGATAAGTTATTGAAGCAAAGGAAAAAATCTGGTGTGACTTGTTGCACAGTATACAACTTTCTCTTATTATACCTTCGTTAATTAAAAGTTGTGTACTTTGCTTGCAAGGGCGGATACCCCTCCGAGATTTGAAAAAAAAAAAAAATGGTTATTTTTCGAAAAAAAAATTTATTTTGAATGTAAAATTTTAAAAATTAATACTTAAAAATTTGATTTGTATTTATATTCTGGCACACAAGTACAGAATGCGCCTTTAAATTACCGAAATTAAGAAAAAATAGTGTGCTGTGCGAGTCACACCAGATTACCCCCCCCCCCTCCCCCGAGAAACACCTCTGAATCCGCCCTTGTTTGCTTGTCACATCAAATTTTTTTGTCGACATATTTAGTTTCAGCCGATATATGTATTTTTTTAAAAATTGATTTAAGGTATTTTTCGGCATCGGAGGCATTTAGACTTTGTCTCTATTTATTACCATTTATACGAAGCACAAGAAGCGGATACTCTAACACAGTACTATGGCCCAAGGGCGATGCGATATATGTACTAGAATTCAAGATGTAAAATTTATAGACATGTGAAAATACTTATATTTTGTAACCATGGCAACCAGTTCTCATATATTTCCTACAAAGTACAAGACTAAAGTATACTTCAAACAATTTCAAGTGCAAAATGAGAACACACATTTTAAAGAGCATTTAAAAAATAAGTTATTTTTTAATTTTAATCAAAATACTGAAAAAAGTTAATCAAAGCACGGCTCCATAATGAAGTAAAATTTTATTTGATGAACTAAATGGATCGGAGGTTTTTAAGGATGTTTAATGGATGAATCATATCTTTCTTGCTTTTATTTCAATTTGGGTGGAGTTAAAATTCATTAATAAATCTGATAAAAGTCTATTAAATTTTATCAGAGAAATGTAAGCATCCTTTGAGGATTTACTTTGATTTCTATCGTTACGCAATCAAGAGAGCGAGAGAATTGAATCGATTTTTTCTCTATCTTATTTTATAAATGTAGATATCGTAATCGGCTTAGAATTTTCCTATTGTTTAAAAAGACTTATTCTATACCCATTTTTTACTTTCTCTTACCTATGTATATATGTAATATATATAGAGAAAGTATTGGATTCATGTCAAAAATTTGATGTCGAAATTTTGATGGATATACACGTTTTGAGGTCCCCTGAATCCAAAAAAGTGGATTTCGCGACATGGTCTAGACAGACTGTGAACAAAATATCTCGAGAACGAAAAGAGAAGGTTGAAATTTTATATTAAAGTGAGGTAGCCCCCTGGGATCTGATGCGAAGCTTTGGAATTAAACGGCCAAAGAGTACTAGTACTTTACTGATGTAACTTTTTATTTTTTTCCAATTTTCTCAAAATTAGCTCCAACGATTTTGATTAAAATTCAATAATCAATTATTTCTTAGATGCCCTTTAAAATGTATATGCTCATTTTGTCATTGTAATCTTCTGAAGACCACTTTACTCTTTTGTACTTCATAGAAAAGATAGGAGAAATAGTTGCCATGGTAACAAAATATAAATAATTTCCCACGTTTATAAATTTTACAGGCCCCCGGGTTTGGCGTAGAAGTAGCGTGCCTACCTCCTATACCAAACGTCGCGGGTTCGGACCCAGGCAGTCCGATGATTTTATTTAAGCCATCTGGATACCAGATGGCTTAAATAGAAATGCCTGACCCCACAATAGATATATTCATCTACAACGGTTATCGTCTAAAGTCTTAAATGGCCAGAGTTGCCGAAAAGACTGTATGAATGTGTGTGTGAGTGTGAGTGTGAATGAGAAAAAAAGTGTGAATGTTTTAAAAAAAAAAAAAAAAAATTTACATCTTGAATTCTAATATACCGCTCGGCGGAAACTAATTATATCTCGACACAAAAAAATCTGGTGTGACAAGCACAGAACACAACTTTAGATTACCGAAGGTAAGAGAAAGTTGTGTAGTGTGCGGCCGGTCACACCAGATTTTTTCGATTGATTAAAAAATTTAACGTAAAAAAATTATAATTAAGGAAAATAGAAAAAGAAATACAAGAATAAGGCGGGTATAGTTTTTCGCTTTGATAAGGATCTTTCACTTTTAAGTAAAGTATCATTTTCAAAGAAACACTTTCTGATAGTTTATCTATTTTATTTAAGATTTATAGGAAGAATTACTCAAAAAATTATCTTTTACTTGGTCTAATATTTATTTATTTTTTTTTATTCTGGATATACTCTTAAGGTAATAGACCTATATATAGAAGTTACTTTTTTTTTTGAGTGATGGTTTTGTTCAACGGAATTTTGGACATTTTCCATATGTATTTATTTTATGATATCTCGTTATCTGGGTTTGGCCTTCACCTGGTCATTCATCCAAGGTTGAGGCCGTATCTTAAAAACGGGAGAGATTTGTTTGTATAAATAGTGAAGAAATTTTTTTTTTTTTTTTAATATAAGAAAGAATACCACTACAGTAGCATTTCGATTATTCGAACATTGGTCCGGATAAACAAATTCAAATTAATTAATATTATAATCGAATTTCAAACTTTAAAATTATGATTTAGATCTGATTTTTCTTGTTCTTGTCAATCGATAATGCCGACTAATCGGTTCCTCTGCAATTTTCGAGATTTCTAAAATTTTTATTAATTTCCCAGTTTAGTAGAAAAAATACATGACACGTTTGACATTTTCTAGACCTTGAGTCAAGATTATGAACCACTAATCAGCCGGAACAATTATATCCAGTCATTCAAAAAATAAACATAAGCTTGAGTCATAAAACCTATGCGTTTTCCTTTACACACATCTTCGTTATTTTATAGAAGCTTCCGTTTCCTTTAAAAGTTTTAAAAGAAAATACAATTAGAGAAGACATGGTTCTAGTTCGAATTGCGATAGTATAAAAAGCCCTTTTAAATAAATTGTAAATGGGATATTTTTGTTTTTTTAAAACGGTTTAAAAGATTTTTCGCACTGAATGTACCTGTATACATTTATTATTTTTTTTATGGTGTTATTAAAAGAGAGAAAGATTGGGGGAGAGAAGGTGAGTGAGTGACTTTTCCCCTTGGTGAAGTCCCTATAGGGTGTCCGCGTGTCGTCCTATGCTGAGTATGATTCATGCACCTGCATCGATTCTGCGTTGTCGTGCACGCAACGTAACAACGCAGACACCCGTCGCCGGGCAGGAAATCGGTGGTCCTAGCCGTTCAATTTCCGGTTCATATCCAAAAAGGGGAGAGAAGAGAGAGAGAGAGAGAGAGATCAGAGTAAATATTGGGGGAGGCGAACACACACCATCGTGCTAAATGTCATCTCGACGGTTTTTTTTTTTTCATTATTATAATACCGGTATTCCCACAACAGCAATTTAATCAAAACTAATCAAAAATTGGATTTATAAAAGAGAAGTAATTTTAAGAAAATTAGATGTCAACTGTTGATTATTCTAAATTTCTTCTTTTTTAGTTTTGCATTTTTTTAACACTTTTTGGCTACTGGGGGGTTTGAATTTATTATCTGAATTTTCAATTACAGAGTATCAATAGCTACCGGGGGTTTATGGAATTTGAAAATAAAAATTTTTTTCTAACAATTATACAAATTAAAGGAAAGAAATTCATTCACAAACCAATTTCGCTTGATCATTGTCTCATCTATATATTGTTATATAACTAAATTCTGATAGACATGGATGCAGGAGGAGTTAGAGATAGGAAATAATGTAACTTCATCGGATGCCGGTAGATGGCTACGGCCAGAGGCTGGTTGGGTTTGAGGTGTGTGTCTTCGTGCCCAAAAGCACCTCGGGTAAATAAACGGGGATCCCGATAAGAATTTCAAATAATAATAACTAAATTCTGACCCTCTTTGAGCATATACATACGAATACTGATATAAGAAATTGAATTGAAGTTGTGTGTGCAGAAATTATAGAATATCTTTGAATATGATTAAGACTAACCTAAAGTACAGAGAATAAATATTTGTAAAGAAGATTAAATTTAGAAAATCTGTCTTTTAGAGTAAAATTGCAAGTATAGTAATTTGAAGAAAAAAAAAAAAAAAATTCTGGAGCATTGAGAAGGAGGCGGTGGCTCCCCAGGTGTTGGGAGCACTGTTTGCGAGCGTCGCCCCGGGCAACGGCGTCGTCGCCGTCGCCATCGCCGTCGCCGTCATTGTCCGGAGGAGGTGCCAGGGAAGGTTCTGATCGATACGCAACCGACGGCCGGTGGCCATCGGAGGCTCCCCGAATTGATTGCAACGCGGAGAGTAGCTAATGCGATCGGTTCGTCCCGCAATAACATTATCATTAGCTGCCGATGTGGGGCGAATTAGCCCCTTTGGGGGAGTTAAGGGAGCCACCCTTTGCACCAGCAAATCACTATTAACGGTCGCTTGTTTATCCCCCTTGGCACGACACACACAACAATCGCCCCAGTGATGTTTTCCAAGTCATTAAGTGCCGGCTTTGAGTGACCTTTCAGGCCGATTAATAACAACGGGTTGCTTGCTTACAATAAAAGAGTACCAAAACAGATTATCTTGATCTAATTATATTAAAAACTAGTATCTTGTTCTCTTTATCCTTGTAGTTGTCATAAAAATATAACTCCTATCACTGTCCTTGTTTTATCATTAGAACATTGGCGGCAATTGGATTTTAGCGTAAAGACAACAGGTCTAACCATCTTAATTCAGTGGGAAACTGTCATAATAAAAGTCTTGATTTGAGTAGCTCGTGGTAGATTTAATATGATGATAAGGGAACATTTTTGGGATAAAATCGATAGTCCTACTTCAGGTCTATTCTCTAAAAACAAGCGTTAAAATTTAACATCATAAATTGAGTGTTAAAAAGTAAAGTACTAACCTCAACTATTCTCCAAGTTTTAACAGCAATGTTAACATTTTACTTTTTAGCACCAGATGTTAACCCCATGAAGATTTCTGCTTGTTGATCTTTTTACACCCCTTGATAACCTCTTACTCATGCGCATTACTAACTTGATTTGTTATTTTCAATCTAGTAGGCCTGTCTGACACACATACTTAAAAAATGCTATTCTCTATCTAAACCAAGTTTTAACAGAGAAGTTAACATGTTGCTTTCATCTCAAAGTTGTCAAAATCATAACCTTACTTTTTGGTTAAAGACGCCATTTTGATGAATTAGATACGGCGTTAAAATATTAAAGGCACCCCGTGGATATAACATTAATTTTTGACACTATTGACTAATGTTAACTTTTGCTTAGAGAAGAGCAATTTGAGACAAGGAGGTGTTAAAATGAATTAAAGCTAATATCAGATATTCAAAGTTAACGATTTTGCTTAGAGAATAGACTTGTTTATGATTTAATAAATGAAGACTTAAAAAAAAAACTTTGCAATTAATGATTGAACTTGCGTTTTATATATTCGGATATGAAGAAGATAAGACAACTCGACATCTCTTTTCATACCAATAAAGAAGAAAAAGAACATTTATATAATCTCTAAAGCTAAATTGTATTATTCTATTCAAATCAATTTGGATAAGAAGCTTGAGATAAGGGAGAATGAGAGTGAGAGTGAAGGAGAGAAAGAGTCCACCGTCCCCCGTCCCCCCCAATTTTTTTCCCTCCTCCGGGCAGTTGACCGTTTCGAGTCGATAGATCGTTGCTGGTTGTTTGCCCGTTGCCATAACAACGCGACAACACACGCACACACCTGCAGGGCTGCTGCATGCACAAGAGATAGGCAATAAAATTGCGTGAGTAGGGAGGAGAAAAAAAAAAACCAACACACGATGGGGCAATATGAGAGATGAGCGCAATGTTAAAATATTAATCAAACAATGATTTAGTAATCAAAATGGATTATTTTCGATGATGAGACTAAAAAAAAAATGAAGAAGAAAAAGAAAGAACTGATTGAGCAATTGTAAATAAATGCTGACTGAAAATTCAGGGCATTGCCACCTGATTGTGACGATAAAAGAAAAACTTTAAAACTGCAATTTGAATTAATATTCAAAAAATAAAAAACAAAACATGCATGAATTTCTGGATAAAAATAGAAAAATCTGGTGTGAATGGTCGCACATCACACAACTTTCTCTTACCTTCGGTAATCGAAAGTTGTGTTCTGTGCTTGTCACACCAGATTTTTTGAGTCTACATATATTTAGTTTCTGCCGGTATTTTAGAATTCAAGATGTAAAATTTATAAACATGGGAAAATATTTATATTTTGTTACAGGGCAACCATTTCTCCTATCTTTCCTATGAAGTACAAGAGTAAAGTGTGCTCCAAACAAGTTTGAGGGCAAAATGATAATATACATTTGAAAGAGCATCTAAAAAATAATTGATTTTTGAATTTTAATCAAAATCGTTAGAGCGAATTTGGAGAAAATCGAAAAAAAAGTGAAAAAGTACATCAGTAAAGTACTAGTACTTTTTGGCCGATTTTGATTAAAAACTTATTGTCAAGCTCTAGAGAACTGGCTAGCTTAAATATAAAATTTCAGCCTCATAGCTCAATACCTTCATGCTTAAAATTGAACACACACAGATAATGTCGCGAAAACCACTTTTTTGGATTCAGGGGACTTCAAAACGTGTATATCCGTCAAAATCTCGACATCGAATTTTTGACATAAATCCAAAACTTTCTCTCTATATATATTAACATATATAGAGGTAAGGGAAAATAAAAAGAAGCATGTTCAAAAGAAAATATAGACTGAACCTGGAGAATATTATATTTTTTCTATTTATTCTTATAAGATAAATTGCTTCTTTTTTTTATTCAATTCATATTTTTCAACCAGGTAATAAATCTATCCGTCAGTGATGGGTCCAAGTGAAGAGAGCTAGCTGCTGGGACAAAGATGCTGTAAGAGATGCGACCAGCATGTCAATGAGGAGTTTGATCTGTTGTCGCCAGGAAAAGGTGGCCAGCATCCAGCATGCTAATCACCATCTCACGAGAAAAATAAATTCCTTGTATAATAATATAATACAAAAGGCAAAAACATTCTGAATATTGAAAAATAAATGTATACAGTATATATATATATATATAGGCCTATATAATAAATCCCTAATGGCCTGCAGTCGATTCAATATCATCACTAGTGACACTATCTCTGGCCACGGAGAGGGGATTATGAATTTTTCAAGTCAACTCCTTAATTTTTTTTTTTAACACTCCCACAGTCTTTTTGGCAACTCAGGCCAAGACTATACGATATCCGTTGTTATTTATAACATCTATTGGCAACTCGTTAATTTAATTTAATAAAATTTCACAACAATTATTATTAATTCCTACTAAAAATTACCTGACATCTCAGAAATTGAACAAAAAATATAATGGTAATATTTGGCACGCACATACATAAAAAGGTTCGCCACCTCTGAACTATTGTATGACGTCACACTATCTTGGCGAGGCAAAAATTTCAGAAGAGATAAGAGCTGATGCAGCTGCTTTATTACAAATAAAAAGAGTTTGCGAAACAACAGGTTTCATATTACATATTAAAATAAAATAAAAAAATAATAGTGAATAAAAAAAGATTTTTTGGTGTTCGGTTCGAATAATAATAGTTGATTCCTTTCAACAGGTTAATTTTAGATTTAAAAAATAATCATTAACATGAGTCTGAAATAATATGAATTGAAGGGTTAAATGTTTTCAGCATCTCTGCAATAAGAGAGAGAGGAGGGTGGAGGGGGCAACGAACGGCCAGCGAGCAAAAAGAGGGGAAGGCGTCGCGACGCCATTTTGGCGCCAGCCACGCCCCTCTGGGCGGTGCGAACAGCAAGCAGCAGCCTCCCGTTCGCACTCATCTCCAATGGACCACTTTATTCCTTGTCCGCTTAATGATTATTTCCCCCCTCTTCTTCATAACCAGTTTATTTATAGCTACTTTTCAGTAGGGGAATTTTTGTTTAAGTAGCGTAATTTGTATTGGGATTACAAAAATTTAATTTCTTTTATGTACAGTATTTCCCCACTAAGATAACAATTTATGAGTTTCTGATATGTAGAAAAAAATCTGGTGTGACTGGTCGCACAGCACACAATTTTCTCTTACACCTTTAAGAATCGAAAGTTGTGTTCTGTGCTTGTCACACCAGATTTCCGTCAGTAGGGCATATTTGAATTCAAGATGTAAAATTTATAAACATGGGAAAGTATTTATATTTTGTTACCATAACAACCATTTCTCCTATCTTTCCTATGAAGTACAAGAGTAAAGTGATCTTCAGAAGATTTCAAAATGAGAATATACATTTTAAAGCATCTAAAAAATAAACTATTTTTTTGGATTCAGGGGTCCTTAAAACGTATATATTCATCAAAATCTCGACATCGAATTTTTGACATGATTCCCTCTAAATATTAACATATATAGGTAAGAGAAAGTAATTACTTAATTTTTAAATAAAATTGATTTGCTTAAAAGTCTCGATATTTTAATTAATTTGTTTTTATCTATAGCTATACAATAATTGTTTATTAAGTATTATTTCTGTAACGATGAGTATCCGGTGGAAAAGGAGTGGGGAAAGTTAGAAAAAAATTAAATGCTACAATTTAAAAAATACTTTAAGTATAGAATATTTTTTGTAGTAATTCAAACACACCGGATACTAAGGCCATTCGCGCATGTCTAGTCATTTGAAAGCTAAGAAGCCTTGAGACATTTTTTTAGTGATAAATATAAGCATATATATATAGGCTACTTTTATTAAAAAACATTAAAGTTTATACAAAATGGCCTAAAAAATAAATATAACAATATCGCATAGTTTGTTTCAGAACACTTATACATTAAAAAATTTTTATCAAAAAGTTTAAAAGTCATCATCAATTTCTTGAAAATTAAATTTTATTTCGAGTTTTCTACAACTCTACAGTAGAGTGTACAGAACAAAAACGATTTTTTTTTTGGGTGATTATATTTTTGGGCCTTTCTTTTTTAAGATCTTTTTTTTCTATGGTGTAGTGTTTTCTCAAATCGATAGAAATATTTATAAATATTTTTTGAGTTCGTTTTATTTATTTTTCGCTTAAAAATTAGAATTTTTGATAATTTGAGCGATTCCTCTTTAAAGACGAAAAATATCAAAAAAAATAATAAAGTAGAAAAAGAAAAATATTGATAAATAAAAGTAGAGAAATCCACCGATTAGCCGGACTATGCGAGGTATTTCAATTGTTTCTCGTTATTTATAACTTACAATTTGATTTTTAAAGTTTTCAAATTAATTTAGTTTATGTTAATTAATGACTACAAACAATTATGAAATTAATTTATTTATTCTTTAACAAGAAACGGAAAAGATATCAAATTTCATTGAAAAGAGAGAAGGTAATTTAAGTCAATTTTTCTCTCTTGTTCTTTTTTTTTTTTTTTTTTGACGAAAAATTATTAGAGGTTATCTTGATTGAATTATAATTAAGTGTATAGGAGGATTTGAAAGACGGAGGTTTTTCGCCTCGCCTTTCATTCTTCACCAGTTTTTGTAGGTTCTTCAACTCAGGTGCGTTGTTATAATTCTATTGAAATTCAGGCCAAGGCTTTTTTGTTTGGGAGTAGTATATATACGGACGGCTTGAGTAATTTGCTTTCTGTCGATAACCACGTCACTATTTCTATCGTACTCCATAAAAGCTATATTTAATGATTTTTACTATCTTCTGATAATAATAAGGGTATCTTGCGTATCCCTTATAACTAAGAAAGTGATAATAATTCAGAGTGTTAAGTAAATCCTATAAATGAGATGAATAATTTGATAAACTAAGTAGGAGCGTTAAATAAATTAAATTTTCAATATTTCGTTATAATTATTGTGAAAGTGAAATTAGATGCATTTTAATTTATTATTATTATTGCGGATAAAAAAAATAAAAAGATAATTAAATTTCCGGGAAGATTAAATGAAGAAATATAATAATAAATTATTTATAATCAGACATTTTAAAGATGCCGTGATTGACCTTAATTTATGAAATATTTGATGTAAAATTTCGTAATATGAAATTTATTAAATATATAATTGATACTTATTAATTCAAACAACCGAAAAAAAAGTAAGTAACACCCGGCGGTCTATCTACTTTTTGTAATATCAATCATTTAAGACATTATTATAATTCTAGCCGCGCCACCCGCCTAGGACGGGCTTCGCGGCCCTGGACCCCCGCCGGCTTCGGACCCTCGCCTTTTCTTAATTATAAGAAGAAAATTATTATTATTAATTAAATCCATTGACCTACTTAAGGATTTTTTTTTTGTTATTTCATTAAGGTCTTTTTCGGCATCGGAGGCCATTTATTTCAATTGGATTTGCAGCCAATCCAAATGAATATTTATTTTATTATTATTATATTTTATATAATAAAATTGTCGCATGAGGCGGGATGCGAACCCGCGACCTTTGGTACAAATGGCCAGCACGCAAACCACTACACCAAGGCCCGAGGGCTACTTGAGGATTTGTTTACATTTATAGATTACATAAATCCAAAGAATATACAGTATTAATTCGACGAGGAAAGCTGCTGCTACAATTTATAAATACAGTATTAATGTTTCCTTATACATTTCCTGTGGGAGAAATCGTAACTTCAGTAATTAATAACTCAATATTTTAAAGGAACTTCGGGACGAAAATAATTTTCCTATAATCCCTAGAAGGTCCTCTTTAAGAATATAAAATTTGGTTTCGAAATTCCAATGGGAAGTTGCCCAAATAGAGCGTGGCAGATAGAAAGACGGACATTATATATATAAAAAAAATATATAGATTTATTTATTGAAATTTATTATTATGTTGAAGTTTTTTTATTTTGTTTTCCAAAAAAAAACTTAATTTGTAGTAAATCTTGAATAAAAAATCGGCTATTTTGAAGACTGATTGATATTTGCGATGGCTAGTGACCTTTATCAGAAGCGTTATCAAAGATGACATCTGACTATTCAACTATTCTTTAGTTATAACGGACGTTTATTTTTTGAAGAAGCTTTTTTAAAGGTGTTCACCACGATAAAGGGAGGGGGGGGTAGTAGAGCGAAAAAAGAAGATAGAGAGACCCTCAGCATATATCGGAAGGACACTGACTTCCGGCCATCTGGCTGCACGCGACTTTTGTAAAAATTAATTTTCTAAAAAAAAAATATATATATTCCGGATTCTTTCTTGGCTTTATAGAATCTTGGCGTTTTCACTTTCTTAATTAAGTATTTACATAATTTATAGGTGGAGAAGGCGGAGGAGGAGGTGCTCTTCGTGGTGACGATCTGTTTGTCGTTCGTTGTTTGTTATATCCTCTCAAAGATGGTTACATCAGAAAAAAATAAAACACGCAGACAGGCTGAGCAATTATCCGGATGTTGATAACAATCCTTGGAGAGTAGCAACCAACGTCTAAGGTGATCATCAATTGAGATTAAAGCATAAAAGAAACGGTTCCTGGCTTTTTTTTTTTATCTTTTCAACTTTGAAAATGGATTAATTAACGAGACCATTCAATCGGATTGTTATTTTTACTATATTAAGCAGCTAATATAAAAGGCGACTTGTAATTAGGAACTTTCACGATTAAATAAACTTTTAAAAAAAACAATTTCAAAATCTAATTAAAAGATCTTGGCAATATTTTTTTATAAAATAATTTATTTAAATAAGTACACAGTACTTACATCAGTACAGTTTGGTCGATTTTGTTTAAAAACTTATTTTTACGCTCCAGGAAGGTGTCTTACTTAAATATAAAATTTCAGCCTCGTAGCTCAATTCCTTCATGTTTAAAATTGAACACACATACAGACAGACAGACAATGTTGCAAAAAACACTTTTTGGATTCAGGAGTCTTAAAACGTGTATATCCATCAAAATATCGACTTACAATTTTTAACATGAATCCAATACTTTCACAAATAGCCTATTATAGAAAGTAAAAAAATGCATCATTAAAATAACAGTGCAAAGTTTTAATTGTAATGTAAGGTAGCAAAAAAAAAAAAAAAATTTAATACATTCTACGCCCTTTTTAAGTCAATCATTTGACACCGTATTTGGTGGTTTGTTCACAATTAAAGTTTCACAAGTGTAATGTAATAACAATAATAATAAATAATAAAATTTAATCCAAATCTGGCTTTTTTATTAATCGATTAAAAATTTTGCAATCGCTTTTTTTTTAAGACTCCTTTCTCCATAAATTATCAAATTCTTTTTTTGAAAGATATTTGCATTTGAATATTGGCATTATAAATTAATCATTAGTTCTAATAGAATGAATTTAGTATTCGCATCAATTTTCTCTCTATTAAAGAAAACCAACTTTAACCATTAGTAGAAACTTTTTTTTGATCAATTTCATAATTCCCTTATTAGAAATTTGGCAAAGCAATTCAATCGTTAAAAAAAAACTTTTTCCTATTATTATTATTATTTATTATCTGCTAACCTTCCTTGTAATATATTAATATTTAAGCGATTACGAATAAAGAGATTTTTATCTGCTATTGGAAAATAATTTCGTATTCATCAATATGCATAATTATATTTTTACGATAATATTGATTTATTATTGATATGGAATGAATGAAAGAAATTAAAACTTGATTAAAAAAAAAAAAAAAAAAAAATTGGTTGGTAAGAATCAAAAAAATTTTCCGCATTACCTCTAATATAAATTTTATAAAATGAAAATTTTTATAAAGAAAAAGAATTTATAAAATTTCTTTCCTTATAGATAGGCCTACTCGATTTAATTGTAAAAAAAATATTTTCGAACCCTGAATCTTCTCCTTTCTTCGCTTGATTATTCCCGCGGTGGGGGGCCGGCGGAATTTGTAATTCATGCGTTTTTGCGACCGAGACGGAATAGAACGGGCCGGCCTATTGAAAATATAGAAGGGAAGAGACTGACATGCAAAGAACGGACAGTACTGTCAGTCCCTGCTAGGGCAGCTCGTGGTCGCCATCCACGTACCCACAAAATGTGGGCCCCTGAGCATATTTTCGAGTCCTGAATGGTGGTATAAAAAAGGTAGTCTATAAGGAAATAGCGCAAGAACAATAAAAATGGTAAAAAAAAATGAATTTATAAATGTTTTTATTGTTATTAATTTGATATGTATTATGCAATTTGATATGTATGTATGCGGTTTTATTGTTTGGGTACCCGTTCATAATCCAGTGGTTTCTGTAATCGGATACGAATGTGTCCTGATATGTCTGATGAGCAGATTTATCGGAAAGATTGAGCAATTTGTTGGATTATCAAAAAATGTGAATATATAACATATATAATAAAATTATATCATTTAGTACACCTGTAATTGATGGATGAATTATTAATTTTTACTTTCTCTTACCTATATGTTAATATACATAATGTATATATAGAGAGAAAGTATTGGTTTCATGTCAAAAATTCGATGTCGAGAAATTTAAACAGATATTCACCGGTAAAAATCATATTTTATTACATATTTATGCCGCCCTCAAATTCTGGCGCCCCTAGTCCGACTCTCCCTCCTCCCCTCTACTCTAGGTTGCCAGACGACTCTAGTTAAATAATATATAGTAAAAAAAAAATCAATAAATTATTAAGAATAATACAATTTTTTTGTAAAAATATATACGCTGCTGCCCCTTTCTTAAGAGAGCCCGAGGCCACCGCCCCCTACCCCTGTTATGGCAGTGGTTATATAATATACCGATTATATTTTGAAAATTATTTTTAATATATTGCTTAAATATAATTGTTTTTAAAATTGAGAATAAATGGAATAGAGAATATTAGGGAAATAACTAAGGAACATGACTGCATTCTGAATTTTTTTTTTTAAGTCTTCTGCATCTTATGCCATTTATAGACTTTATTGATACTCATATAAAGTGGCCCAGGCACATTTATTTATATCATTTGGCATCCAAATGATTTAAAGAAATATTCATTCGGACTGCCTGGGATACGAACCAGGGTCTCTTGTCTTTAAGATTAACAATATTGACATTTGTCAACACCTCTATTCTTATATACCTTTTTCAAATAATAATAGGCCTAATGTCTGTTGGTTGAATTAATTTTTGAGAAAGCGAACCTTCTTTAAGATTTTTTTTTTTTTTTAATTCTGAATTAAATATAACACAAACTTTTATATTTAGTACAGAGAAGAAAAAAATTATTAGAGCAAGCAACGACCCTCTTCTCCAAAATTTTATATTTATTCACGAATTCCATTATCTATACTACTGTATTATAATATATAACCGCAATGAAAATAGCAAGATACTAAAGAATCGATAAGGAATGGAAGGGGTAATATAATATTAGGACAAAGTGCACATCACACAATTTTGTCTTCTTATATTGCCTATACGAAATCTGTATGGTGTACAGTCACAGAATTTTTGGGGTCATAATATTCCTATGAGTGAAGCACTGCAGAAATGAGATAATCCCATCATTAAATTCAAAATGACAAAATTATCGCTTACAATGTGTAATGTATAATTATCAAATTTGTCGAGCTATTGAAATGTACAGTAGAGTAAAAGATGAGCTTAGGAATCCTTAATCTATCATTTTATCTTTATAGTGATTAGGAACAATAACTAACAAGCGAATGCTAATACTATTCATTACCGGATGCAAATTTTCTCCATTTCTCTATCTCTCTTCCTCTTCTTCTTCTTCTTAAAGAAAAATAAATTAATAAATAAAAAGAAATTTTTGTTTTATCATAAGATAATAAACTAATAATTCTTAGATTTATTATATAATCATTGATTCCCAGAAGAAAAGGATTATTTTACATTACAGGTAGGTTTATATAAAATGACTAATAAGATATAGGAAAAAGCAAGATCGGTTGGATGTTTATAAAAAAAAATAATAATAACATTCATTGTCCTATATTATTAAAAAGGTAATTATATTAAATAAAAGCTCTTTAAAAATTTTTATGACGCTTCCTTATTGTTTTAGGAATGTATGCATGAGAGATAGAGAGAGAAAATAGAATATATTAACCATCCAAAAAGGTGTTGAAAATTTTTAACAAATTTGTTTGAATAAAAAGTAGACTAGTTCACGAGTGTTGTAAAAAAAAAAAAATATGAATTTTCAATCGTTTTTCATATACTGTCGTGATTGAATTTTAATATACCAAGTTTGTGAAATTTCATAAACTGGTTTATTAAGTAAAAAAAAAATATGAATCAAATTTAAGTAGCTTAAATTGGTAGAGGCGTCATCGAGTTCAAACCTCCCGAGGGGCTTTTTTTTACCTAGTATATGAAATTTTCCATAAACTCATTTATGAAATTTTTAATAGCGTAGCTTGTCCAAGCCATTTCTATATTTTATTTCGATGGATAGTTTTTGGTAAATATTGTGTAAAAAAAAATTGACAAAAAAAAATAAAAATTATTCTAGTATGATGAAAACCAAATACGAAATATTTATTTCCATTATATGATATTTTATTAATTTAACTGATAACATTCTCCTGCTAATAATAATATAATAAGTAATAATGAGTTATTTATTTATGAAAAACCTTTGTCCTATATATTAATAAAGAGTTTACTATATTTTAAAAAATGACGTTTTCTTGTTATCTCAGAAATTTATGTAGAAGATAATAATAAATAATTGTATTCAAAAATTATTTGTTTCTAAGGGATTAATTAAATTTCCTATTTCAATTAGTGTGGATTCTTTTATTACTTAATTTATATATTAAATTGAGAGGAAAAATATTTTATACTTGTTTTTAAGAAATTAGTGAAGGGGTGACGTCAATGAATAGAGAAAAACGACATCGTCGTAGACGTCGATACCTTGAACTCTCTATCTCTTAATGTCCGTAGGTATCCCCGGGTACACCTTGACGGCCTGGGGGAGGGGGACAGGTGTTTGTTGGCTGTTGGCCCGCACGTGGATAGATAGCCACATCTGGTGCCATCTCCCCATCCCCCTCCTTATTTCTTTTTGCCTCCTTCCGACACCCTCTTCAAGGATCGTTACGATCAATCTACTATCTTGCTCCCCATAGATACTCAAATTTATAATTTCCTCTATTCTAGGCAGAAAAGAATCGCTATTTGATTTAAAATAATAATAATACCAAGAGACATCTTCTCCCCTGGGAGGTAGACAACCAAATACACGACCGTAAATTGATATATTTATACTTTTTAACAAATTTGTAAGCAATGTTTTGACTGGACTCAGTTATGCAACTATTCCAAAGGACAAGTGTATGAATCTAATAACATATTATTATATTTTCTTGTCCCTGATGCTGATACTAATTAATACCAAAATGCTGAATTTTTTTTAAATATTAAATATAAAGATATTATTTGAAAGCCGTGAAGAAAAAGCAATCAATTTAATATTAATCAATTCAAATATTCGACACGGATCCACCGATTTGTATTCCAAATGTGCCAAATGCCATGCTGTGGTCCAGTGGCACATTGAGTACAGTGCGAGCCACACTTGTGGCGCGCCTGATCTAAAAAAAAATTCAGTTGCATTAAAAAATATGATTTATTCATTTTAAAAATATTGATCAAGGATCCGGATCAGGTACTTGTGGTGCCCACTGTACAAATCGGTGGTTCGACTCCCGGCGGCAACCTAACTTATGTCGGCTATTTGAATTGATGTATGAATTTTTTATATTCATTTATAAATATTTAATTTATTAAATGAATATTTTTTTAATAATAAAAATTATTTTTAATTATATATAGTTATTATTAAATATAATAACTTAATGATAATTTAAAAAAGTGGAATTTAATTTAAGTTGTAATTAACGTGCAATTAACATTAATTTGAATGCAATTTTTTTATATCGGAAAAATACTTTTTTTTTTAGCATATAAATTTCGAATTTATTTCTTTAGCTGTGAGAAGTGTTTTAAATAATCAATATCATCTAAATATCATTGCATCCTCTCTCTCTTTACTCGTGACGAGATTTTCGATTGAGAGATAATCTTTGATACTTTATCTCTGGATGAGTTTTTATTAAAGCTGTAATAATAAACTTTTCACATCATTTTGACTAAACTCTAGTCTTTTGACAGGGATAATAATTAATTTCTGATCTTATCGGAATGTAATGTTTCAAATTTCAATAATTAGAGGAATTTCCTCTTAAAATAAAAAATCTGGTGTAACTGGTAAGCCCACAACTTTCTCTTACCCTTCGACAAGAGAAAGTTGTGTTCTGTGCTTGTCATACTAGATTTTTTGTTTCGACATATATTGCATATTTAGTTTCCAAAGGGCCATTTGAATTCAAGATGTAAAATTTATAAACATAGGAAAATATTTATATTTTGTTGCCATGGCAACCATTTCTCCTATCTTTCCTATGAAGTATAAGAGTAAAGTGTCTTCAGAAGATTTCAATGGCAAAATGAGAATATACATTTTAAAGAGCATCTAAAAAATAATTGATTTATGAATTTTAATTAAAGTCGTTTGAGCGAATTTTGAGAAATTCGAAAAAAACTGAAAAGGTGTATCAGTAAAGTACTAGTACTCTTTGGTCGATTTTGTTCAAAAGCTTCGTGTCACGTCCCATAGGGGTGCTTAACTTAAATATAAAATTTCAACTTCCTAGCTCTTTTCGTCCTTGAGATATTTTGTTCACAGACCCTGTCTGTTTTTTGGATTCGGTGGACCTCAAAACGTGTATTTCCATCAAAATCTCGACATGGAATTTTTGACATGAATCCAATACTTTCTCTCTCTGTATATTGAGGTAAGAGAAAGTAAAAATCTATCATTATTTTGCCACCTTTAATAAAAAGCGTTGACCCCCTATTAAATTTTATAACCAAAATTCCACTAGTTGGTTAAATAATAAAAAGGGGGAATTACATTGAGGTTCTTATTATTATGAGGGATGAATACAAAGCAGGTAACACCTTCAACCTACTCAGCCCTTTTCTTCTTCCTGTTTTGAAATCAATAAAAAAATATATATTTTTTTTATTTCTATTAATTTGGCATAATTCTGGGTGCAGACACATCACGAGGAGCATCTGGCGTGGATTAACCCGGGTTGGTTGGCCAAGGTGGAAGAGATGATCTGGTGTTGTCTGGAGGCCGGCGAGACCACCTGGCCGCCGATAGCGACAGCTGGTCCAGCAGATGAGGAGCCTGCAGCCGCCGCCGTTGTCCGCCACTGCTTGCTACTCCTCTCCCTTCCGAACACATCTCCCATTCGTTCTAATTAGGTCATTTTCATAATTGCCCGTAAGAATATTTTAAAGTGCTGGTTAATTGACGAAGTCGTTGTTGTTGTTGTTGCTTTGTTTAAAAAGAAAGACAAATCAAATAGAAAAAAATTTAAATGATCTGTGGTTTCTATTCTTAACGTATAATAATAAGTAAAGTCACAGACCCGAATGTCAAGTCAAAGAGATCCTGGGATCATGTTACGATGTATTTAATTTTTACTTTCTCTTACCTATATGTATAAATATATATAGACAAAGTATTGGTTTCATGTCAAAAATTCGATGTCGAGAATTTGATGGATATACACGTTTTGAGGCCTGTGTGTGTCTAAGAACAAAATATCTTAGGAGGTTGAAATTTTATATTTAAGTTAGGGACCCCTCTAGGGCGTGAAAATAAATTTTTAATCAAAATCGACCAAAAAAATTGTAGTACTTTACTGATGTACTTTTTCAGTTTTTTTTTTTCGATTTTCTCAAAATTCTCTCTAAAGATTTTGATTAAAATTCATAAATCAATTATTTTTTAGATGCCCTTTAAAATGTATATTTTCATTTCGCCCTCAAAATTGTTTGAAGCATACTTTACTCTTGTATTTTATAGGAAAGATGAGAGAAATTGAAGAATTCGTTTCGTTGATGAGAGAAATGGTTGCCACGGTAACAAAATATAAATATTTTTCCAAGTTTTGATATATCGGCGGAAACTAAACATATGTCGACACGAAAAAATCTGGTGTGACAAGCACAGAACAATCTGTGTGCTGTTTGTTGACTAATCACACCAGAGTTTTATAAAATGATTTATTCATCATTAATAAAAAAAAAAAAAAACAATAAAAAAAGTGAGAAAACAACTCACTGATTCTTTTATTTTTATATAATCCTTTTGACCATTATTATTATTAATATTTGATTTATATAATAATAATAAAGAAAAATGCGGAGAAAGCCATATATGTATGGCCCAGATCAAAAGAGGAAGATTTCACTTCACCTTACATGAAGTAAATTTAATTATAAATATAATACGGAAATATTATTTCTCTCCTACTTCTTTTGTTGGTTTTATCCTTTTAGAAATATCGGGAAAAATAAATATATTAACGCTTTTTGTTCTATAGAGCTAAGAGGCCAGCAAATGTTTATAAAGATCGTCGATAACATTCATTAGAAAACAAAGGACAAACCCCACCCCACCTTGTATATAAAAAATTCTCCTTTTTTTTTCTTGAATATTATCATTTAATTATATAATAAGTATTTTTATTTTTGTTTCGTGACGTTTTGATAACGCTCAGTGACATCTTTCTTATTATTATTATTTGACTAATAATCAAAGGAGACCTAAAAAACAAAAATTACGCAACGTAATAATAATCAGTCATTTAAACCAATGAATCCAAACTAAAAAGAAAGCGCGGAAATGACTGTCTAAATGCTCGTATTTCAATTATATTCAGAACAGAAGAAAATGCGTCAATGCTTTAAGATTCTTCATCAAGAATTCATCATCATCATCTAATAATAAAATATTACTCTATTTATCAATTGATTTATTTATTTATTCCATATTATCTATTTATATATATATATTTTTTTAAAGATATCATTATTCACCTTTTTTTTTTAATCAGGTTGAATAATACGGTTTAAAACTCATTTTTTCCTTATATAGTTTCTTGGAGTCTGTTTTTATATAATTAAACAAGAGGCCGCCCCCTGGGTCCTCTTGCTCGCAAATGCATTGGGATCGAAATATCTACTAATAAATGGATAATACGCAAAAAGTATTTATTTTTGGCCGATGGTCTTCAGAATATTTGATTTTTCTTACAGGCATCTTCAAACAACAACAACAATGTTCTCTATATATTTCGGGTTTAATATTCATTCGTTGTTATTATTATTATACCCTCGTGAAACTCCACATATAAATACAACCTCAATTAAATTAAAGGGTTGTATTTGTATATGTATAATGTCAGGAAAAAATAATAATAATATATACCCACGGATAAATAACTAACAGTTATATAGTTGTTTAGGCCGGCTTTTTTAAATTTAAAATAAAAATTTTTTCAAGTGTAAAAAAATTTTGAACCAGAGCTATTGATTCTAATTGCATTTAATAAATCAGTAAAATAGAAATGATCGCAATACTTTCTCACTATATATTACATATATAGATAAGAGAAAGTAAAGAAGTGGTTAAATAGAATTTTGAATAAATTAAAAATTACCTAATAAGTTATTAGTATAATCAACTTTTTTTGAGAGTTACTGCCATGTTATATGGGGTTTCCCTGTAATATCAAATGAAATAGTTGACTATAACTCTCGAATAAAATTTATTATTGATAGATGTTCAAAGCCTGGCCTAAGCAACTATATACATGTGTATATGTAGTTATTTATCCATGGATATATTTTTTTTTTTCCTTAACTACGACGTAGGCCATATTTACAACTCTTTAATTTAATGATAAATAACATTATTTCATTTAGGAGTTTGACTTCACCTCCATTTATCCACTATTTTTAATAGATTCTCTCCAAATTTTTTACTTTCTCTTACCTCTATATATGTTAATATATATAGAGAGAAAGTATTTTTAGATAATTTAGAATTAATCTTTTATTTAATTAAAAACTAGATCCAATTTTCTTTGAAATTTAACTAAAAAGATTAGACGGCTTTGGTTTAATGTTATTAAACGAATTCAAAACAGGGACGGATTAATGCAATTTTGTCCGTGGGGGCGGTTTTTTTTTTATTTAAGGTCTTTTTCATGGCCATTTAGACCCCGTTCATATTAATTATTTAAATTAATTGATAGCCAATTAATTCATTTTAAATAAATTTTTGCCGCTGGGACCGGATGCGATTTTCAGTGGGGGTGGGTTGGAAGATTCAATTTACAGGAGGGCGTCTCTGGGGAATGAAAGTTTTTTAGATAATATCTGCAAATACTAGCACCCTAAGGTGATTTGTGACTTAAATAAATGTAAAAATATATTTTAGACAAAAAATCATAATTTCTTTAGATGGCTACTTTTTAAAACTTTTTCAATTTGTTCTCAAAGGGGGCGGTTACCCCCTCCGCCGCCCCCTCTTTAATCCGTCCCTGATTCCAAAATCTATTAATGTTTTGTATTAATAATATAATAGAAATAAACAAAGTCTTTAGATTTCATTTTAATACAAACTTTGTTTTATTATTATGATTTATTACAATTTTTTTTTTAAAGAAACGGATGTCAGGAAATTGAAGATAATAGTCGACTAAAAAGAGGGAAGAGAGAGAGAGAGAGAGGCGAATTCTTCTCATGATTGGGGCCCCAGGCAATCGCATGTTTCAATGTAGGTACCGTGGGTTTTTATTCTCTTCTCCTTTTAGGGTATTGCATAACTATAAACGGAGACATTTCAACGTACCTTAATCCCATCCATCCCGCCCCTTGTGTGAGGTCCCCGAAAACGCGTTATATCCGATGTTTGCATAAGAATTGGATGTTGTTCAGAATGAGTGAAAAGAGAGAGAGAGAGAGAAGATCTATCTTCAAATATGTCTTCAGGATACAAATGCGGAGAGTTGAGTTGACATGAGGAATACCCAAGTTGTCGCCGACGACGACGACGACGACGGCGATATCGTACCGTTCACCCATCACGTGACAACCCATACACACACACATACGAACAAATATGCATGTCCTTCTTTATTCATCCCGAACAAGAAGACATAACGAGTGAGAAGATATTTCAATATACGTATATTCGAGAGAGAGTAATATGAAATGAAAATATATTAAGACACAGGCCAAGCTGACTTGTCGTTTCGTAAGATGATTATCTTTTAGAGGTCATCAATTGTGAGAAATAGTGACAATTCCAAAGAAACTGACGACTAGTAAAGAAATTACAATACTATTGAAACGCTTTGATCAACTCAATTTATATTCAAAAGGTTTTTTTTTTTCTTTTTAATTTAATAAGACTAAATGAATGTGATTCTGGAGAATATTAAATAAGATGCACTTTTCAATATCAGAATAAATTAATTTTTTTCGGAATATTATTGTGTTGATGTCGCGAAATAATTGAAAAAAATAAGTAAGCATGTTTTCAACAAAACTATTTTTTTTTTATCTTTAATTAATTAATCAAAATAAAAATATTAAGACAATTCTCAAAGTTAAAGTATTAGGATAATTATATAATGTGATTTATATTATTTTATTTTTTTTTTTTAAGTCTTTTGTTATCTCACGAGTATATAAACAAATTTAATAATTAAATTCACAAACATAAACCTGAATTATGGTAAGTTGTTGTTCTATATTTATTATATAAAAAAATGTGGAGTGACTGGTCGCACAGCACACAATTTTCTCTTACCTTCGGTAATCGAAAGTTGTGTTTTGTGCTTTTCACACCAGATTTTTTGTGTCGACATATATTTAGTTTCCGACAGTACGGTACATTCGATAGATGTAAAATTTATAAATATGGTAAAATTTGTTACCATAACAATCATTTTTACTATCTTACCTATGAAGTACAAGAGTAAAGTGTGCTTCAAACAATTTTGAGAGCAAAATGAGAATATACATTTTAAAGAGCATCTAAAAAATAATTGATTTTTGAATTTTAAACAAAATCGTTTGAGCGAATTTTGAGAAAATGAAAAAAAAAAACTGAAAAAGTGCATCAGTAATGTACTAGTACTCTTTGGCCGATTTTATTCAAAAACTTCGTGTTACGTCTCAGGAGGGTGCCTAACTTAAATATAAAATTTCAACCTCCTAGCCTGTATATCCTTCAAAATCTCGACATGGAATTTTTGACATGAATCCAATACTTTCTCTCTATAGCCTATATTAACATATATAGGTAAAAGAAAGTAATTATTAGTATTTGTGAATGAATAAAGACACAAAAACTTTCCGTGAAACAGATGATACGTGTATATTTAAAAAATAAAAAATATTTTTTTGTCTTCAAGTTTAGTTCCCTGTTGGTGCCGTCGAAAGGTCGTTATCTTGTCAGCAATCAATCTCCCGGGACAAAACGGCTCCCGGTTGAGAGGGGAAAAACCCTCTTACTTGCCGAGGACGACAATTCCCCCCCCCCACTCCAACCCTTCCAATATTAATAAATTCAAATGTGGATATTTAGCGAGCTATCGACTTACTTGATATTGGCCGTGTGATCCCGTTAGTAGGAATTTACACGAGTTTGTCAAGCAAAATTCATTCACTTTCTCTTAAAGATGTTCAAATTAGAATTGGAATGTTCGTTCGTTCTATTGCAAGCCAAGGGCGGGCGTTATTAGCGGGTTTTAAAGAAAAATTAAGCATCACGACGAGAAATACTCAAAGACTCCTCTATTGCCTTTCCAACCAGGCAGTTAGTGTGGGAACCTAAGAGATTGGTCAAATATATTATATATTGTTCTCTGAGAGCAAGCGAACAAGAAAAAAAAACTATTTAGAAATTTGTTACATTATCTTCTTAAACAAAATGCCATTATTTTGAGATTGCAGAGAATCTAAAGGAAGGTTAATACTAATGAATATAAATTTGCTGATTAACTTAAAATATGTAAAAATTTTGTGCATTAAAAATAAAAAGAGATAAGGCAGTTGACCTTACAGCTCGAGTTCAAATTCGTCTCATGCCAACTCAATTTGAGATGCTGCCTCCTGAGAAAGGAAAACGGAACCCACCTCAGTATTACTCCCAGATAACACACAGAGTAACCACAACGTGTGAGTTCTGACAGTAATGAGTGAAGAGAAAATAAAAAGAAGAAATTAAAATTAATAGAATTGAGATCTTTAAATGATTTATTACTTTCTCTTATTTTATTAATATTTTATTATTAGAGAAGATAATCTCACAAAAGATAATAAACTAATGCACGGAATTAAATAATACATGTATAATCATTAAGGGCAGTGTTTTTCAATCTACCCTTTGTAATTTCGGTGCCAAGATATTGGAACCTGTCTAAATAAAGAATAAATAAGAAAATTTTGCTGAGCAATAAGGAACTTATTCCATTCTACTTCTCTGTCAGAAGGGATGTTAACAATATAAAAATGGAAGAGAAGTATTTGTTCATTTTTTAAATATTACTGAATGACTCGTGTTTACGATTACTTTACTACGCTTTGGCGTAATGATACGTGAAACTATTAAGTTATTTTTTTAAAAAGTTTTTACACATTAATTAATTATACTAGAAAAATAGAGAAAAAAAAATGCAAAATAAAAATTACCTTTATGAAATTTTAATTTATTTCTAAAGATTTTTTTTTTTTTATTAATTTTGGGGAATTCAATGCAAATTAATATTTATTACAACTAGGGGATGTGAGGGTCCTCCCCCTTTGAAACCCCTTATAAATTAAGTATTAATAAAATATATAGAAATATCGTGTTAAGATTTTAAATACTTTTAATTTTACATTTTTTAAAATTTAGAGGGTTTAAAATTTATTCATTTGGGGGGGGAGGGGGGATTATCTCTCAGATTATCCAACCCCCCCCCCCTTCCCGAAAAAATTTTGTGGCCACTGCCCTGATATGCACTTTGCATCTGATAATGATGCCAAATGTGTAGGCCTATATATTGCTTTGGACACAGACTCCTCGCTTTTGCATTTCCATACGACATGATGAATATCTTATAAATTTTTAATTTGACAAAAATCACTAGAAGATATTAATATTTTATTAATTGATTTATTTATTCAAATCATCCTTCCCTAACAATTTGTGACCTACGAATATTTCAGTAATGATTCTAACTCATTCTAAATAAAAAAAAAAAAGTAAATAGAGTACACCCTCATTTTATTAATTTATTTAGACAGGCAGAACTAAATGATGATAGACCTAATAATAAAACTGAGGACGATGATGATGATCTATCTCTATTTGTGTTTAATTTTTTTTTTTTTTTTTTTTTTTGCTTTCCAATAGAATAGAACAACAACAAATGACCAGGCATTCGAGGTGAATGGAGTGTGTAAAGGTCGATTAGGTGTTTAGGTGTCTGGTGTCCGTTAACGAGTTTGCCACGAGCCACGAGCCATCCCTTGCTCCTCTCCTTGCTGACCTGGCCAACTGACTCGGCATAAATGACTTTTGAAAACGGCATGTTTTGCAGAAAATGCATGCAGCACGACAATTTCTCTCTCTTTAATGTGCATGGTGAAATATTGCAAGTGAAAGAGAGAGAGATAATAAATTGATCGAAAACAATGGATGAACCTCTATGTAAATGCCGATTTTTTATCCATGGTCAAGTATTGGCTACTTGGATAAGGTCGGTTGCTTCACATCTAGTCAACTAGTAATCTTAACCGACCGATAGCAAATCATCGATATAGTAATAACGCTTAATCTTCGAGTTTAAAAAAGTTTTTTCACATATAATTTAGGTTTAAGTAAAGTTTTGTGAATTAGCAACTTAATAAAGGCATAATTTTTAAAAATTATTAAAAATAAAAATAATTAATTAATTCTAATTTCACCCCTTAGTTAGGCCTTATACTGATCTTTGTTAGGTAACTAAGATCTGGGCTGTTATTTAATCATATGATTAACTTGACTAGAGGTGAAAAGTTTTGATAACCAGCTTATCCGAGGGATAGCTAGCTAATTAGAAGTAAAGCAACCGGTCTTTAGCCTTGAAATTAAGTATTAAAACCTATATATAATAATTAACCATATCTCATTATTTTCAAGAAATAGATGCATGATTTTCTTTCTTTTAATAATAAAATGATGAGATGAGGTATATTTTATAATAAGATTTAGTAATGAACGAGGGTTTGGGTTTTTCGTAACGAGTTCCTTAACCAAGCTACTTGAACATGGATGAAGTATTAAAATCAAAGCTTATTTAAAATTTATTCTTTTTTATTTATTCTAATTTATCTTTCTTTTTTGCAAAATTTATTATCTACTTCATCCTGAAATTTAATTTTTTTTTAAATTTTTTTAAATTTATTTTAAAATTTTTCTATTTAATTCTTAAAAAAATATGAATGCAATTTTTGAATGAATCAAAGAAATAAAATAAAATACTTTATTTCCAATATATTTTAAGTAAAATGATTTTTTTTTTTCTCAAGTGAAATAAAAAAAAATCCTATCTTATTTGCACAGCAGCAGTGAGTGATATCCGGAGAAATGGGTGATGATTTATTTTTTTTTTTTATATTCCTTATCGAAACGAAGAAGCTGGGGAGAGATACGTAGAGCGAGAGAGAGAATGTGTATTTTAGGACCATCTGCTGGCCCATATTGCATTGCCTGAGTGCTACCTGAGGGTTGATCCCTCTCTGGATGCTGCTGCATCTTGCATCCGACCTGCGACAGACGGGACAATAACGCAATATCCTAAAAAAGGGGGGAGGTGGGACAACGCACCCAAGGACCCCAAGGAGGATTCATCTTAATGGGTTCTCGCATTCAACTCTCCCCGAGTTGTTTTTCTTTTCAGCTATTCTTATTTTAATAAACGTCCCCTCTCGCCCGGAATCAAAGTAAAAAAAAAAAATGATTTTTTTAAAAAAACAAAGAAAGGATTATGATTAATTAATTTTTCTTTTTCAAGTCCAGTTTATTATCAACGGCTAGAGGCCAGAGAGAGAGAGAGAACAAACATCCAACGAACGATTGGTCAATACTTTTTGCAAATTTGCTAATTGTCAGAGTGGAATGGAGAATCGTCGCAGGCAATATTGCGAAATTATTAAGAGCCTATACCAATCAAGTCACCACTACCACAACAACAACAACAACAGCAGCAAAAACAACACATTGATTGAGCAATTTTTTTTTTCTTTCTTTCTATTTAATTCTCTTAAGAATATTTTAAATCTTAAAATAAACAAGATCTACGAAGCAACAATTTTATATAACGTATCAAAAATATTTTTGTTTTTCATTTTCATGAAAATATTTTCAATTAAAAGTTGGTCTTTTGGATGAGAGAAGGGTTTTATTTCAAAGTATTACTTTAGCTAACATTTCGAATAGTAGCAACTAGCCTATTTATTGCATATAGAGAAGTGAAAATCACGTCACTTCACGAACAGTAAATAAGATATATGACAAACCAACAGGTCCGAAGATGAGTTTAACCAAAACCGAAACGTTAGCTGTTATAAGTATATATATATTTTTTTTTTAAGAAAATATCCTGGCTGGATTTTCTTCTATTTTTTAAACCTGAGTAAATGAAATTTTATAAAAATGTTAAAGCAATTTTGAAAAACATACATAGATATGAGATTTGCATATATAATTATAGTTGATAACTATTTAAGGCACGCTATCTCACCAGTAGAAGACAAAATATTTTTATTTTCGAATCTAATTCATACTCTTCCTCAAAAGCAAAAAATTTGTTAACAATCATAAAAGATTTTGTGTTGTAATTAATATACTGTATAATAATTGTTTAATTAAATATTATCTTTTTACCATAAAAATATTATTAACAATTTTTAAGACTACATACATCAGAAATTAAAATTTGTACTCAAAATATTGATCAAAAATTTGTTTTTTTTCTCGTGGTTTTTCATCTTATATACAATTTTTCTCTCCCACCCTACCATTCGCTTTCCGGCACGGTCTGACGGCTGTTGAAAAGAGAAAGGAAGTGACAGAAAGACTGCCTATCCCAGCTCGGGCAACTCGTGATCGCCATCCAGATATCCAAAAGATGTGGGCCCATGAGCGAAATAATACCGTCAATCAAACACAAATTCATCTTGAAATTTTGATATTCTAAGTCTTAATAATAACCTAAATAATGTTGAAAGTTGCATTAAAATTTTGTCCATTTTCGCGGCGTTGACAGTATATTTCGTTTATATTAAATTATTTGCTAGGTACAGAATGTTATTTATTAATCTTTCACCCTAGAAACTTGAGCCTTAAGTTTAGGCAACCAAAACGCTTAGCTGTAAGAATTGTTGTCTCAAAAATGGGTTTTGTTTTTCAAATAACAAGCCTTGAGTCTTTAGAGTGGACGTTAATAATGGAAACCACTGTACTAGATTTTAAATTTGTTAAAAAAATAAAATGGTCGAATCATTTCTCTCTATCATTTCCTATAAATCTGAATATTTATTTTTTTTTAAGGAGTAGCAGTTTTGTGTGATTAAAAATTATAATTGAAACTTCCTATAGCTAAATATTTAGCTATAATATTCTATGTAAAAGAGTATTTGTTATATTAGAATGCTTGTGTTTATTAATAGAATAAAAAATTAAATTTTATATAATAGATAATTAATATAATACTATAATTATGGGAATGATGATATTTATTTTAAACTGTTTTAAATATATAATAAATATTCTTTTTAAAGGAGTAACTAAACACAAGAAATTAAATATAAATGAAAGGGTCCATTTATTTATGTCTCGTGGGAGTTAAACGAGTAGGAGAATTCATTTTGGTCAAGTCAATGTTTTACATAAATTCCCATCGTTAAGTATGCGTTTTTTTAATGGCAGAGCATATGTTAAGTAGCTGCAGAATGAGTGAAGATGCTCTATAATAATAATAATGCAAAGAACTGACCAGCCAAGCCTTCATTCCTGGAAAAGGCAAATTTGTCTGCGGTTCAAAAGAAAAAAAAAAGAAGAAGACAAATGTTATTGTTTGCTGAGTAGTTGCGTGCTGGGGTACGCACATATGCGTGCGCGGACAGAGCACGTCGTCGCGTAGAGAGACGTGGGAGCGGCTCTCCGAAGACGAATACGAAAGAGAGAGAGAGAGAAGAAAGAGAGGAGAGAGAGAGTGCAGCTTTGTGAGAAGAAGCTGGCTTGGCAACACGCACCAAGAGAGTCCTCCTGTTCTGCTTCGGTGCCGATCAACAGCCGTCTCGGAATCCTCTAACGCATTCAAGTCTCAGGAAGATATTGATGATGATGATGATGATGGTGGTGGTGATATTTTTTCGGGAGGTGAGACAAGAACCGAACCAAGGTGACAGAAGTCAGAAAGGCAACGACGCGAGAGGTGCGTGGGAGTGGGATTGTACTTCTTCTGGTCGGCAAAAAGGAAGGGTTATTTTGTTCTCGGAACAGGTTGTACTACCGGTCGGTCCATCATGGCGAGCGGAAGTCTCACCAGGTGGGATCGGCGGACGCAACGAGCCGAACCCGAGTAGGAGCAGCCAGGGTGAAGCCCCAGAGGACAATCACTCTCCTCTCTCTCTCTCGTTAATATTCTCCTCAAGAAACAAACATAGCTACTACTACAATCATCAAGAAGAAATGCCAGATAACAATCAATTAATTTTTGAAATAATCAGCAGCAGGAGAGAATTTAAAGACGTTTTTTTATATTTCTTTATAAAATATCTATTTTTAATTAAAATAAATTATTGATAAGGATGAATAAATAAAATCCGGAGCTGATGATCAGGATTAATTCCGTCCGCTATAGGTCGACGTTTCGGAGCCAAAACGACTCCTTCTTCAGGACCATGCGGTGTCAAAAAAATAGCCCTCAATTTTGTCATAAAAAGTGTGATTAATGTCGCTAGAAAACATGTGGTAAAGGCAAACAAAGAATGCTGGCCCCCTATCTTCATCAAATTATTGATATTTCAATTGAATTGGAAAACAATCAACGGACGGGGTATAAATGGCCTCTGATGCCGAAAAAGACCTTAAAAACGAATTTAAAAAAAATCATTGATATTTCATCGATAATTAATCTTATAAAATGAAATCTGCAAGTTTTCTTTTTTATCTTATGTGAAATAGTTTAGTCTGAATTATATAAAATGATGAAGTAAAGCTAAATTGATAAAAATATCTCTGTATAGGCCGGAGATTTTGGGCTCGGTTCCCAGGCCTGATATATTTTAAAAAGCTATTGTCATTAAAAAAAAAAAGTATTTCAAAAATCTACACTTACGACTTTTTATAATAAAATTCAAGTACAATAAAAATAATATTTTTAAAGAATACATTACAAAGTTTAATGAATTTTTCTTCAAGAATATTAAAAAAAATTTGGTTAAATATACCCCGCTTCATTTCAACAAAAAAATTTTTAAAGTGAAAAATAATAAAGATTTCTCTTAAAAATTTTAAATTAAATTTTTTTAAACCCAAATCAGTGAATCTATTAATATTTGAGTTTTTTTTTGTTTTTGATATAAAAAGAATTCTCGTATTATTTTATTTCAACTTTATGATTAGTAAATTAAGTCAAGAAGTAACAAACTACTATAATTAACGAAATTGAAAATTTCTGCCAATGTCTAAAACCATTTCATAGGTGTGGTTTTGTAAAATTTTATATTCTTGGTTGGTCGAATATTAAATAAATAAATAAATAAAATAACTTTGTGTACATCTTTGATTGAGAAAAAAAAAACAGCCTTTTGACAAGGATAATATATTTATTTTTATGGTGATGGCTGAAGTGAATCCTAAAACAAGTGTGGTCACGTGTGTGTGCAAGGTGTGTGTGTGTGTGTGTGTGTGTTGTGGTCATCGAACGAGTCGGACCGGCCACAGGAGCCATAAGCCACGCGACTAAGAGTCATGGCGCGTGACCCTTTTCTTTTTCTCCCCCTTTTTTCCAATGGAGAGGTCACAAAGGGATGTGTGTGAGTGTCAAGAGGTGATCTGGTGACCAGTACTGATTCATTCACTCTGATGCATCAATCACGCCATCACACATCACTACATCATAAGCAAGCTAATTGACTGACGTGACCAACATCATTCTCATCTAAATGGATGAAAAATTAGGAAAGAAGCGTTTTAATCAAAATGAAATTATACTTATTATGGCTAATTGAATTTTATTTATAAAAATCTGGTGTGATGGTCGCACACAGTACACAACTTTCTCTTACCTTCGGTGATCGAAAGTTGTGTTATGTGCTTGTCACACCAGATTTTTCGTGTCGACATGTATTTAGTTTCCGACATTATGGTACGTTCAATTTTTAAGATGTAAAATTTATAAACATGGGAAAATATTTATATTTTGTTACCATGGCAACCATTTCTCCTATCTTTTTCCTATGAAGTGCAAGAGTAAAGTGTGCTTCAAACAAATTTGAGAGCAAAATGTGAATATACATTTGAAAGAGCATCAGGAAAATAATTGATTTTTGAATTTGAATCAATATCTTTAGAGAGGATTTTGAGAAAATCCAAAATAACTGAAAAAGTACATCAATAAAATACTAGAACTTTTTGGCCGATTTTCTTTCTTCTTTAAAAGCAATACCAAATATATGTATATAATCTCAACTAACACCTCTGAAGATGGCTTTAAACCAAAGCCGAAACGTCAGCTGTTGAATATATATTTTTTAAAGAAAAAATCCTGGCTACATTTTTCTTCTAACTTTCATCTCTGATCAAAAATGGTAGAAATTTTCTTAACAAAATAATCTTTTAATGTTTTGATGATTAATGACTGTTTAGGAAGTTTAAAGAAAAATAATTATTTTGCAATTTTTTTATTTTTTATTTTCTCTTATCTATATATGTAACATATAGTGAGAAGGTATTGCCAAAAATTCGATGTCGAGATTTTTTTATATGTCTCTATTTGATTATTAAAAGAACTTGCTGAAGAGGAATGCCTGAGGCATAGGCAGCCCGCAACATCGAGTTCGCTTTGACAAAGGAGTGATTTGACTTTTAGGCCCATTCAACTCGATCGCTTTTGGCGCATTTTTAATAAAAATGGCGAGTTTTAAACGCGTTGAAAATTTTTGCCAATTCTACACTAGCGTTTTTGAGGCGTTTCTAACGCGGGTCTCATTAGTTCTGTTTGTCTCGCGTATTTAAAGCGTTGAAATCGCGTCGATAGAAACGCGTCATAAGCGCTCGTGTAGATGGGCCTTAGAGCATTTGCAAAACAAGAGCCTTCAAAGTTATATATCTTATAACTATTTCCTGTTTTCAAATTATCTTCTGAAGATGATTGATTGTCTTTTTTAGATAAATGTAAATGAAAAAAAAGGTTTATTTAAATTTTTTTATTGAATCGGCTACCAATTAATTTAAATAAATAGGGACGGGGTCTAAATGGCCTAAGATGCCGAAAAAGATTTTAAATAAAAAAAAAAAAAAATTTGAGATGTCCATTATTTATTTCATTTTTTCGGGGAATTTTTATAAAGAAAAAAATTTTTTTCTGAGACTATTTAGACATTAGGGAATAAATTGAAGTTTTTAAAATTTAATATCGTCTATCATTTTTTGGGTGTTTACATCGATTCATTAAAATTAAAGAATTATTATACTATATTAAAAATTATTTAGAGAGGAAGTCCGCGACCTTTGGATTTACAACAGACCAGTAGTCTAGGAGGAAATCTTTTTTATAAACAATAAATTATATATTTCCTGAATTATTAACACTCTGATTGAGGTAATTTCGTATTTTGCTGTGAAAGGGGTCCATATGGGCCACTTTGAGAAGTAAGGAAATTGATTTTTCCTAGGTATAATAATGAGATGACATCATCGCTGACGTATTTTTTCCTAATTTATTAATTTCTGCAATTCTTTAGTGATAAGTAAAAAAAAAAAAAGAAAAAAAGCGCGCGTGTTTGTGTGAGTACGGAGACACGTCATTTGTGTGCAGCTTCTCGTCTCGTCTTTCTTAAATGAAATACATGAAATCGTATTATCTTGAATAAAGAAAAGGAGAGAGAATCTCTTTCTCTCGATTACAGGAAAAAAGAAAGAAAAAAAAAAAACAAAATTACTATTGAAAATAAATGAATATGATTCATCATCATATATGTTTATAAATATTTATATCATTCCATCATTTCTTGAGATAAAAAAGTAACAATTCTATTGATTTAAAAAAAAAAAAAAAAAAATTAAATTCCTTTACGTTGCATCGAAGTTGATGACACGAGGGAATTTTTTATGACGGAAAAAGGATTATTGTTTCATATATATATTTTTTTTTTTTAATTTCAAAACATAGTGGCGTACTGAGAGAAAAGATAAAGGCATTTAATAAATTATAAAGCTAGTTGTTATTGTAATTTGGCTTTTGGGGCGGGGATTGGGCTTCGTAATAATTTCAGATAACTTTTAAATTGTAAACAACCTTTCTGGGCTTGCATATTGAAATTTATCAACATGTTTTGAATAACAAATTTAACTGTCTTTGATTATTTGTACCCTCTTCTGGCATTAAAATCTTCAAAGGTAAATCGTGTTTCTTTATATATTAAAATTTTTCTTAATTAATTAATATGAAGAAAAATTTTAATTAAAAAAAAAAATTGCTTGATGTTTTATCTAAGGATTTTACAATTCGGACTTAAGACTAGACATATGTTTAATGAGGGGGGGGGGATTCTTTGTCGCTCTGACTAACAAATTTTCTCAATTCATGGGAAATTTTTTTTTAAATTTATTAGGAAAAAGTCAGAGTGTGGGGTTGAAGTTATAATTAATAAGAAGTTTACCGCCAATTTTTTTTTTCATAATTAATTTTTCGTTTAATTAATAGAAGCCTACCTCTTTGAAACATACCCAAAAATGGGTTTCGTCATCCAGTATAAGACGGAAAGATATTTTTCCTATAACTTACTACTTTTCCGGATGAAGGGAACCTCAAACCGGATATTTCCGTTGAAAACCTCAGATAGAAATTTTAACCAATCATTCATTCTTCCTTATAAACAGAATGATTGGTATTGGGGAAATAAATTTAAAAATACCTATCTTTCTTATACGTCTCAATATTAAACCCTTAATTATGGAAATTTGAATAATTGCTCCCGGCCACGCCGGGAGTGCCGGCTTCCTTTCACACCCTGGACTATTATAAAGATTGTTGACTTTAATAAATAAAAATAATAAATTTCAGCAATTGCTAAATAGGCGGCCAAGAAAGAACAAGAATGTGGAACGTCCCTCCCCGATAGACATCGGTATCGATTATAATTAAAACAAAATAGCTAAATTAAAAAAAATATATAAATTTCAGGTTGGATTAATTTAGATATAAAATTAGCCAAATTTATGTAAATCAGGCCTAAACAGGACCGGCCCTATACCGGATTCTGAAAATGCCGGAATACCCGAAACATTTAATATTATGCAAAATCTCTTGAAAAATTCTGTAATGACACCTTTTCTTAAATTACCCAAAGAACTGGCTTTTCAACACGCCGGATTAGCCGGTAAGCCGGAGTATCTAAGTCCGGAATAGCAAGAATTTTGAAGGAATTTAATAATAAAAAAGAAATTGATATAGGCCTATAATTATTAAATAATTCTGATAATTAATAAATATCGATTATAAAAAAAAATAATAAATATTCTTTTGAGAAAGAATTAAATAATATAATTTTAAATTTATGCCTTTGTCTTTAAGAAGAAAATGTTTAGAGTTGAGAAGTGTGGGGAGGGGGACATTGCCCGCCCAGGTTGTAGGAGGGGGAGGGGAGGGGAGGGCAGCGCCCCTCCCTACTCTCCCCTAAACCACCACCGAAGTATTTAAGGTCATCTGATGACCACATCTAATGTAGGCAAAAACAAAAGAAAATCAAACGGAAGCTTTGTCGTTGGTGATAATCATTTTACAAAGGATCATCAGAGAAGAGAGAAAATGTCGCAAATTCCTTTTGTTGAAACCGCCGGCGGCTGATTTCCTGGACGTTTCCAACGCACTTCCTTAGGGATCCTTCTTCCCGAATCCTGCTTGATTGTGCGGGGGCGCTGAATCATATTCGTCAGGATTTTCCTGATTTTTTTTTTTAACATCAGTTTCAAAGCATCCGAAATGGAAAGTCCCATATTCTTATGTTGATAATTAAATTTTGATAAATCAATCGTTGATGAAAATCTTCAAGATGGAATTTTAATCTTAGAAATTATTATTTAATTTATGAAACTGTCAGAAGTGAAATTGTAAAAAAAAGTTCGGTTTACTTCGATTTATCTCTTAAGAATTAAATTCAAAAGGGCGAAATTTCATATTGCAATTTTTTCACCATTAAAAATATAAGGTAAGTTTTATTTTCTTTACTCCATCAATCTTAACTTGGATGCAAATCCACATCCGAGGTCGAGTATCCCGAAAAAGGTAATCACCCTTAATATTATATGGATGTCACATCATCATCGCCTAAGCAATAAAAAATTTGATAAGCTGTTTGACCTTTAAAATGTGGCTCTCTCTATGCTTATCCTCCTCCTCCGCCTCCTCTTCCAAATGAAGATTTATTTTAATTAAGAAAAAGATGATATCTTAAATCAAAGATTAAACTCTCGAATGAGATTGATTTAAAATACTGATATCAGGTAATAATTAAAAAAAAAGAAGGAATCTTCAATAAAGTTATTTAATTTTAGATTATGTTGTATTTTCTCAACAAGTTTTTGATAAAAGAGGTTATATATTGTTAAATCGATTGTTGAATAAATGTTGCTCCTTTGCTTTATTGGTAAATTAAATTATTTAAAATAAAGTCATTGTTGATAATTATTAATTAATAAATAATATAAGATTTCAAAATAAAATTAAATTAAATCTTTTTTTTTCATTAAATGTTTATAAATTAATATTTTATTATAAAAGATATCTAAGATGCTTGTGAAATTTTGCAAAAATGTATCTTAATTTATATATTAATTGATTAGAATAATTTATCAGAACGTTGAAAGATTTTATTTTATAAACAAAAATACGAATTTGATTTATTTTAAAAATGTTATTGCAATGCTATTGACTAATAATAAGACATAAATCATGCTTTGATTGTTATATTGCTCTGAGGTAAGTGCATTGTTAAATAAGTGATGCAGGCTACACACAACGCAGGTGGATTAATTATACAATAGAAAAATAAATTTTTATTAGAAAAAAAGAAGAAAAAAACTTTATCACGGATGTTGAAAGAAAGTATACAATTCGATGCGGTTTTCGTTTCATCCGTGTGATAACAGCTTTGAGGTACGTTTGGGAGATAAGTGTTATCAGTGTCATGGACCGCAGACTCCGTATTAGAGAAAAAAATAGAATTTTACAAAAAAAAATTTATTCTCGAATGATTATGTTGAATCATCGCGAATATAACACCTTTGCGGCATCATTGAATTATATTAATCAAATAAGCTGTTTTTTTTTTTATTTTATTAATTTATTGATGATCTAGTAATATAAGAGAATGTCATCGAGAGTGATCAGCAGGTGGGTGTTAATCAATCAATCAATTAAATAAAAAAAAAAATATATAAATCTCCTTACCTTGTATCAAATAACGCGATGAAATTCGCTCGTTCTGATGAAATAAAAAATAAAAAAAATAAAAAAAAAAAAACTGAAGGGGTTATTTTGCACACACAAGAACACTAGAGTGAGGACGTCTTTCTTGCAGACTCTTGATGATGTTAACGTCTCAGAGATCTTGAGAGAACTGAGGAGGGGAGGCTCCGCTCTGCAGGTAGCAAGTTGCTGCGCCGATGGAGGGGAGGGCAGGCCGGGCGACAGAGTTAGAAAGAGAAAGAGAATGAGGGAATAGAGAGAGAGAAAGAGAGAGAGCAAACTGGAGCAAAGAGCTTTCGGACAGGTTCGGGCATCTCCGGAGACCGGCCATCCCCCTCCACTCCAATCGGCATCCTCCCTCGGCTTCTCTGACTGTCACGCCTGCACATGGCGCGCCGCGGCGGCGCTTCGGTCATTCTGGAGCGCCTTCTACAGGATTACTCCCTCCTAAAACAAAAACAACCTGTTTAAAAAGTTTATCTTTTAATTGACAAAGTTCATTGCACTCATTATAAGTTTAATAATAAGCTCAGGATTGGCTATAATTAGATCATTTATAGTGTTGTATGGTCAGTTAAAAATTTAAAATATATATAATATCAAGACCAGATAAGACTACTAATTGTTAGAAAAAAAAATCTGGTGTGACTGGTCGCAGAGCACAAAACTTTCTCTTACCTTCGGTAATCGAAAGTTGTGTTTTGTGCTTGTCACACCAGATTTTTGTGCCGACATGTATTTAGTTCCCGACAGTACGGTAAATTCGATTTTCAAGATGTAAAATTTATAAGTATGGGAAAATATATTATATTTTGTTACCATGGCAACCATTTCTCATATCTTTTCTATGGAGTACAGGAGTAAAGTGGTCTTCAGAAGATTTCAATGGCAAAATGAGAATATACATTTTAAAGAGCATCTAAAAAATAATTGATTTTTGAATTTTAATCAAAATCGTTGTGGCGAATTTTGAGAAAATCGAAAAAAACTGAAAAAGTGCATCAGTAAAGTACTAGTACGCTTTGGTTGATTTTGTTCAAAAGGTTCGTGTCATGTTCCAGGGGGGTGCTTAACTTAAATATAAAATTTCAACTTCCTAGCTCTTTTCGTTCTTGAGATATTTTGTTCACAGACACAGAGACAGACCATGCCGCGGAAACTACTTTTTTGGATTCAGGGGACCTCAAAACGTGTATATCCGTCAAAATCTCGACATCGTATTTTTGACATGAATCCAATACTTTCTCTCTCTATATATATTAAAATATATAGAGGTAAGAGAAAGTAATATTTCATCATTTTAATCTCAAAGCTGATGATAAACTTCAATTTAAAGGGAAGAAAGATGAATATCCGATTTTATTCTTATCAAATGTATCTTTTTTTAATTTGTATTTATTTTTTATTTATTAAGATATATCGTATCTTGCAGAGAGTGAGTTATATATGCTATTATTATATTTGTTTGTTTAATTTGTTTGTTATTTTTTTTGGTACAAACTAAGTTGTGTGGAATTCCCGTATTGTGTTCTTGTTACTTACTTTTCATTATTTTGCGTTATATAATTTAATTTGTTGATTTATATTTGTATTTGATTAAACTTAACCATTGAACGAACACTTGTGCCTTCAAGGCACAAAAATGGCTTGAAATATGTTTTCTAATTGTACATAAATAAAAATTTGATAAACGAAATTCTAAATATTATTAAACATTTTCCTGCTCTGAGTCAGCATAAAAAACAATAGACATCATGCGATGCTTAGCGTAACCAAGTAAGGCCAGTGAGTTTAGAGACAAATTGTTAAAATTCGATTAATGTCATAATTGAAAATGATCAAAATATTATGAGAGAAATGCCTTATTTACACTAGGGCCCCCAAAAAAATTGTCCGAGTAAACAAGTGTGTGTAATCATCATAAAATAGCTTATTGTTAGAGACTCATCAAGTCCTTTCCCTCTACGAATTCAGATGTGAGGCTGTGATGTTTTAGTATAAACTTCTAAATCAATGCTTTTCTCCTTGGAATGGGATAAAATTTTTATTTAATTTTAAATCAACATGGGCAAATGATCTCAGATACTCTTCTCTTTTTTTTTTGTATTTTATTTAAAAATATTTTAAAACAATTTAGCTTCTCTTAAAATCTCATGCATTTCACCCAGAATGTTTGGCGACTAGATAATTAAACAAAGTTACAATGAAAAAGATTCCTTTCCAAAGGCTTAATGATATAAATCCAAAATCCCTTTTTCTTGGAAAATCCTTTTTACTTTTTTAAATAAAAGGACAAAAGGGTAAAGATAAGAAAGTGAGTTGATTGTATTGGGACATTTAATGAAGAATGGTCCCTTCTAAGATGGCATATCTTTGTGAACAGCTCACTTAAGTCGGAGCAAGGGCACAGTAACAAATGTGGTCTATAATTGTTTTTAATAATGGAATTTCTTTCTTTTTTTAATTTTTTTTTTCTTTATTATTTGGGCCAGCCGTCCAGCCAGTCCACTGTATACATAATACAATCTTTAAAAAATACATAATTACAAAAAATAGAGTACATAAACCTCTTTATAAAATTTTTTTAAAACAATACAACCAACTTACTTTCTTTATCTTTACACTTTTGTCCTTTTATTTAAAAAAGTAAAAAATAAACACGACTTTCCAAAAAAAGGGATTTTGAATTTACATCATTTGGCAAAATTTACATCATTTTTGCCTTATATTATCAATTTCAAAAAAAAATAAATAAATTTATTATTAAATAGCGAAACGTCTCCTTCGGCATTTGGTATCCAAAGGCTTTTTTTTATTATAAGCCTGAACTTGGTAAATTAAAATTAAGAGAAATTATAATAATTAAATGGAAATGCCCTCGGGCTTGGCGTAGTTGGTAGCGTGCTTGCCTTCTATACCAAAGGTCGCTGGTTAGGATCCCAGGTAATCCGATGATTTTAAGCCAATTGGATACCAAATAAATAAAATACGGTTATCGTTTAAAGTCTTATATGGGCAAGTTGCCAAAAAGACTGCGTGTATGTGTGTGTGTGAATTAAAGTGTGAGTGTTTAAAAAAAATATGAAAATGAACAAAAAGTAATCGCTTGTTTATTTCTTAAATGAATCTAATTAGAATATTTTTTTAATTGGATGCGAATGCGAGAGATAACGTATCAGTTCAGAGCATCTTCGGAAATTGATTCATATTGATCAGTTATCGGTCCATGACATTGATATTCCACCTTATTCAATTTCGTGTGGAATTTTATGTGTATTTATAAAACGAAAGAGAGAGAGAGAGAGGGGGAGAGAGGGGGTGGACTTGTATACTTGTTTGTAATAAGTACCTCACTCACTCATTGTGCTGGGTCAATACTCGCTAGTGCCGATTAGAGTACTCTTATCTCTCGGGTCGTCTTATCGGCTTGTGCTTTTCGCCTGTTAGAGACCTGCCAGAAAATACTAAATAAATTCCTATTTTTTTAACTAGATATAAAAAGTTAGTTGTAAATAAATTAAATAAATAAAAAAAGAAAAACTAATTATTTATAGAAGCCGCAAATAGTGTTTGGATAGACAGTGTGTAAAAAGAAAAATTTAATTGAAAATTATAATTTTCAGTCGAGGATTTTTAAGTATATGGGTATTTTATGGCTGGTGGAATTTGTATCAGGAATGAAAGTTAGAAGAAAACGCAGCCGGAATTTTTTAGTTTTTAAACATCATTAAAATGATTTTTTTTTTTTTAAAGAAAAATACAAATATTGGCTTCTAAAATTTTTCCAGTTTGGTAAATATAAAAAAACCAAAATGCAGTTAGTTATTATTTTATTTATTACTAAGTTGATGTTTCGGTACGGATTGTGATAAATTAAAATATACAAATAAAACACTAGGTTATATGTATATTTTAATTTATAAATTGTTTCAACGAGAGAATACCAAAGGCGGATCCAGAGGAATTTCCTGGGGGAGGGGGATAATCTGGTGTGACTGGTCGCACAGCACACAATTTTTTCTTACTTTCGGTAAATTAAAGGCGCATTCTGTACTTGTTTACCAGAATATATTTACAAATAAAATTTTTAAGTATTCATTTTTAAAATTTTACATTAGAAATAAAATTAAAAAAAAAAAAAAATTTCTCAAATCTCAGAGGGGGGGGGGGATTACTCCCTTTACCCCCCCCCCCCTTGTATCCGCCCTTGAAGAGTACCAAAAAGAGTCTTTTTTGAGAGAACGTCCAATACCTGTGGCTGTAAAAGACTAACTCGAATTTTTTTTCTAATGTTTCTGCACTTTCAGAAGCTTAATTAGAGTTATCTGATAATAAAAAATGGAGATTTTTATTCGATAGAGGCTCCTGACATTCTCTCTTCCTTCATCACTCTAATAAAAAATTATCCGATGTAATTTTGGCAAATCAAGGAATTTAATTATTCGGTTGTATTGTATTTAAATATAAAATGTACGATTTTTTATTATGTACCGGTATTTTCTGGCTTCATTATCAATGCAAAAAAAATAATGAAGGCATAAAATAGGCTACATATTTGTAATTTTAATCCTAAAAGCAATTCATTGACTGTTCATTATTTTTATCAACCGATAAAACTATTATCGTGATCCTCGTTCTTAACCTCTGCAACACAATTGTTAAATGTTATCAAAAAGAGAAAAAGTTTTTGTTTCTTTAGATAATCTTTAGATGTTTGCATCCTTTACAAAGGATTTAGAAGATATTTATATAATCCTTTAGAAAGCTATTTTAGCTTTTCCAAATATCTTTGTATAACATCAGTAACAAATATATTGTCCCTTGAATAATGAAAATCTTTTTAAATTAATAATATACGGCCATTTTATAAGTCTTTAAAGGAAACCATTGGGGAATTTAATAGATTTAAAAAACCTCTTCTCTTAACTCTAATTTGTAACTATGAAATCTTGAAATATGAGTTCACAAAAAAATTGGCTTTGATTTAAAAATTTGGTTTTAAAGAGGTGCATAAGAAAAAAAAACGTTGAGAATTATAGAGATGCTTTTTCTGAAAATTTGTACCCAAAATAATTTGCAAACAATACAAAAGTTAAAGGTTTTTTCCCACGCCCCTGGGTCCAAAGATGAAGATCCTCTTTTTCTTTATCCTTTCAGAGATATTTACCTAAAAACTAAAATAACTATTATGACTAGATCCTATGCAATCTCTAAGAGATAACTCCTAAGATTTGTTTGTTGAAAAGCAAAAGGACCTCGAAATAAATATTCCGAAAAAAATCTTTTTAAACAAAAAAAAACTAAATTTTTTAATTATAAATCTTTAAAGGATTTCCCCAGTAGCGATATGAAATTTATATTGAGAGTGTGTGTGTGTGACTGTGTGTGTGTGTGTCATTCATTCATTATAAGGGAATTCAAATGTCGCTTTTGCGTGCGAATTCGCTTTAGGGAGAGAGAGAAGGGCTCTAATGATGTTTGCAAGGGTTGACCAAAAGGGGAACAATTCAAAATATAAAGCTCACGTTTTTTATTATATCTTTAAAGATTAAAATCTTTTTACTTTTATGATTTTCTTATAAAAATCCATTAATTTTTCGCCTATTTTTTTTCTTCTTCCTTGCTTTTCTTTGTTACAAGAGTAATTTCGAATAAGGCCTAAGAAGGAGGGCAAAAAATGAATTGATAAGCCAGAATGAAAAAAGATTTCTTTTAATCTTTATGTCAGATGAAATTAGAACGAAAAGTAAAGGAAAATATAGTAGAATGCCTCCATTATAAAGAAAAAATTAAAATCAATATATTTTATTTTTCAAAATATCTTTTTTTATAAGAATTTTTTTCATTTTTTTACTCAAATTTGAATGTTCGAAACAGTAGGTCCAAATTTATTCGTATCTTTGATGGATTACATTAATTATTTGCAAGCCTTTTATCTATACATCTCCTTTAGAGAATGATTCAAATTTTTCTAGTCAGTCCAGTCTTGGAACGCCAATATCCCTTTACAAAACTGTGATGCTCAATAACGACTTCCCCATTTTCCACTTATTTTGCTTGCGAGTGAGTATAGATCAAACACAACTACTACTAATATCTGCTGACTAACTCACTGTCAACGGCGTAACTAGCCTTTGAGGGCGGGGGCAAAGCTCAACTGGGGCGCCGTTTTTCGTTCGAGCTTTTTTTTTAGTAGGCTATACGAATCTCATTTGACCTTTTTTGTTTTTAGTATTCGAATTTCGTTCGAGCATTTTTTTTTGTATTTTTTTTCGGGATTTATGATATAAAATGAATTTATTATGAAATTTCAAAAAAAATTTTGGGAAAAAGCTGGAAATTTATGTAAAGAGCCGGAGTAAAGTCGGATGCGGTAAGGTGCTATGTCGGTATTGAGGGGCGCCAAAGGCGTGCTACGTCTGAGGCGGGAGGGGGGGGCGAGCGCCCCCCTTCGCCCCACCTGGATACGGCTCACTGATATTTGGAAGACAGACTCACTGATATTTGGAAAACAGACTGACTTATTAGTGAAGTATTTATTTCCAAGATCAAAATTATTTTATTCTTATTATTTACTTTTATCCAACACATTTTTTTTTTAATAGGAGAAATTAAAAACATTAGGTCATAAGTTTCAATGATATATTAAAAATTAACATTTTTAGTATTTCGACAATCGTAAATTTTCAGACGTGATTTTGAAATTTTTCAAATTTCTTCTTCCATCCTGAGAATTTTTTTTTAGTCTTCTTCTTCTATTCTTGTCCATTTCTACAATAAGATGAGAAATGTCAGCCACACTGTGGGGAACTCGTGATCGTCATTCATTTACGATTGATTTTTGAAATTTTAATATGTCAATATGATTCTCGTATTTATATTATGAAAATATTTTTTTACATGAACACTGAGGGATTCCCTAAAATTTGTCACAAGAGTTCAAAAAGAGTTAAAAGGTTGGGAAACTGATTTCAGGTATAAAAATTAATTAATAACCAAGTCAAAATGAAGTAAATTTTTGTCGATTGGGACGAGAAGCGAATCCATGGCCTTAGGAATGAAAAACATTTCATTAGAGAAAAGAATGGCTTATCTAGGAAATTTGAGTTTTAATTGTAATTGAAAATGTCACCCTTTAAGTTGGCAAATTTTCTTTTTCTCTTATAGAAAGAGAATTAACAATAATCGCGTAAACTTAATTTAAGCATTCTCATTTTTTTCATTAATATAATAATGTTTCTCTTGTTTATCATGATATCAAAATATTATTTTGTAATTTGCTTTAATGTTTTCGCGACATTTCAGATTGTTTTTGGCCCTAATAGGTTTCAAACTTAATGATGTCATTAAAATTAATTACTAAATAATAATCCATTTTTTTTCTCTTGTAATTACTAACTTTGATGTCTTTCAATTATTTTCATTAAAATAAGAAAGATGTGACAAAATAAAAATAAGAACATCCACAGACGTAATAGTAGTTAAGACAACGGAGAGATGGGGAAATTAAAAAAATGAAATAATTATGTCAATCAAAAACGTTAAAAAAAACAAACTTGGAAGAATTAACTAATTTTTGGTAGATGCTGCATCCCGAAATTTCGTAAGAATTAGAGTTTTTAGTATAAATAACTTGTAGCATGTTAGATAAATGGGAGATTTAATAAATTAGATTATTTCATGTGTCAATGTTTGTTTGCATCAAAAGTTGGATTTCTGTAGTAAAATTTAATTTTACAAACAATAACGTTGAAATAAATCAATAAAAACGTTGAAATAATAGAGACTAATTTAATTAATTTAATTAATTAAATAATTAAATTTAATTATTAAACTAATAATTAATGGATAAACACTATAATAAATAAATCTACAAATAGATGTCGATGATGGGTCACAACAAATGTTTAAACTTCGTTCATATTTATTTAAATTAATTGGTAGCCAAAATAATTTCGTCGCTAAGGACAGGAAACGAACCATTGACCCTTGGAAAGTAAAACATTTGCTCTAAGAATTTTGGGCCTAAAATACAATAAATATTTTTCAAAAAAAAAAAGGGTAAATAAAAATGCTGCAAATATTTTTTTCTACCTAAGTTTTGATTAAAGCCGTCTTCATATAAATGAAAAATGCCTAGTAAAGTACGTATATAAGCTAGTATTTCCACTAATAATAAATATAATGACTATTTAATTAGTTTTGTTAAAAGAGAAATAAATAAATTACTGCAAGATGCCCAAATGCGGATGGAGGAGGGCGATTTTTTTTTCTCCCCCGAGATGTAAAGAAAGAAAGAAGCTGATGAATGCGCAGGTCAAAATGGCGGGTGGCCAGGAATCCCCGGTTACTATGACAACCAGGAGAGCTGCGTCACCGACCTGCGCGCGTGGGGGACTCCCTGGATCCATACCTGCCTGCTCCCCCAGGAGCACAAACAAAAAAAAACAACTAGCCATGTACCAAAAGGGTTACAACAATCGATAACAATTTCATTTATTAATTTTTACAAAAAAAATGTATCTGAGGCCATTTAACTTTTTCATGACCTTAGAAGGGATCAAAAACTATTGACCCTAGACATTTTCAAGTAGATTAATGCTCATAAAAGTGTTATTATAATAAATAATGATGTTAGTTTTAAAATTAAATTATAATAATTTATTAAGGCATCCCGTAGCTGTTGATTCTGATGGTTTATCAATGAAAATTTCAACGCAGGAGCAACAACACTTAATTTTTCTTTTACCTATAAATGTTAATATAGGCTATATAGAGAGAAAGTCAAATATTCGATGTCAAGATTTTGATGAATATACACGTTTTGAGGTCCCATGAATCCAAAAAAGTGGTTTTCGCAACATGGTCTGTCTTCTGTGTGTCTGAGTGTCTGTCTGTGAATTGAAAATAATCTTTTGAACAAAATCGGCTAAAACGTATTAGTACTTTACTAATGTACTTTTAGAGTTTTTATCATTTTCTTAAAATTCGCTCTTACGATTCATAATTCAATTATCTGTTAGATGCTCTTTCAAATGTATATTCTCATTTTGTTCTGAAAATTATTTGAATCACACTTTACTCTTGTACTTCATACGAAAGATAGAAGAAATGGTTGCCATGATAACAAAGTATAAATATTTTCCCATACTTATAAATTTGACATCTTGAATTCTTATATCAGCGGAAACTTAATATATGTCGACATGAAAAATCTAGTGTGACAAGCACAGAACACAATTTTCTCGTACCAAAGGTAAGAGAAATTTGTGTGCGACCAATCACAACAAATTTTTTCAATTTAAATATCGTATTGAAATGAGAACACAATCTTACATAAGGAAAATGCGCTAAACAAATTCTAGATGAAAAATTTATTTTTTTTGTGATTAATCGAAAAAATCATCCCTTGGTTTCCTAAATATGAAATCATCCAGGCACGAACCTTTGTTTCATTGAAATAATATATTACAACAGGTATAATTTTTTTTCTTGTTTAATTTATCCATAAAATTGGCTATCATCGCAACAAACTTGTTCTACGAGATTTATTATTCTTCATTATTTCATCCATGAATGTTTATTGTTTGAAATGTTGTTGGTCACCTCTAATTTTCTTTGGTATAAAAATAACCTTTAACCTGTCGATTATTTACTTGTTTCGAGTGCTAATGAGAAGTGGAGCCGGTAGGGTCAGAGAAAAAAAAACCGGTCTCGGTCAAATGGACGCAAGTGTTGGCCAATCAAGGCCGACGAGATTCTTGGAGTGGGGATGACCCTCCGCTCTGATTGGTCCACTCTCTGTGTAGAGAGAGAGAGAGAGAGAGAGAGACGGATTGGTTTAATTGCATCATCATCTCTTCGACCTTTTTGTCAAATACATTTGATTATCAATTAATTGAAAACCTGCTGAGTCATGAAAATTTTTAATACCTTCTTTTTAAATTCAAAGGAGGAAGGAAGAAGATTAATCATTAACGAACGACTCATAATTTGAGGAAGATATTGTAATCAAACCAAATTTGACTTTTGGTTAAATAAGATTCAAATTTAAAATGAAGCGAATAAGTCGAAATAATTATAATTTTTATAAGGAAGAAATCGCTAGCATTTTTTAAAATAAAATTTGCGCTTTTATTCAACAATGTTCACACGGGTTTGTATCTTCATCAGGTCAATCAGTTACAGCATATATCTCATTCTAAAAAAATTAATCGTTGAGCTAAATTTATATTTATTAAATTATCTAAGTTACTTAACAATAGGTAGAGTTGAGAGGTCTTGTTCAGTCCTTATTTTTTCTTCTCGGCAAATATTTGGAGGTTTAAATAATAGAATTGAAAACAAAATATTTTTTTAAATAAATTTTGTTTTTTGTATTGTCTGAACAAGGCAAATTAATTAATTAAACACGGAAAAAAATGTTTTTTTTTTTTTTTTTAATTAGAAAATCGAGGATTGTTTGAGTTAGGGCTGAACCGGAAAAAGAAAAAAAAAAAAAAAAAAAAAACACGTTACTAGGGTTTGTCGCAATCATCTTCATATATATACTTTTTTTTCATTTATTGGCTTTTGGCCCGAACCACACACAGCTACATCTTGTATACATTCAAAAAATGTTAAAATTTGAAAATTTTCTTTAACCTGAAGATGATGTGAAAAGCGCTCGAAACCGTCTACTAAATATAAAATTTTTTTATTTATTTACCTGGCTGCTCTTTTTCCGAGGAAGCCCCCTTCCTCTCTTTCTAACTTAATTAATTTTTTTTTTTAAATAAATAAAATAATCGCAAACACACGTGCGGATCTACGGTATTTATTAAATTCATTGTATATTATTGAAATTTTATAATAAAAAAATTCTAAAATTAAATACATTGGCATTCTAGTGTTAATAGATAACTAATGAATGATGCACTGTTTACATGTCAATGACCATAGTTTATAAACCCTCACTGGCAAGTATAGTTTTTACTGGCGTCAGTGTATTTATTGGCATGTTAACAATGCTTTATACATCATAGATTAAGCGTTATCTATTAACACAAGAGCTGTGAATCATATATATTTTTTAAACTAAATAGCGATTTTCAATACAATCAATTATTGGTTATTTTAAATACAGTTTTTAAAAAGAAATAGCAAGCAGGTGCGTCCACCCCTGGGGTGCAAAGGGGCAATGCTTCCCCTAACGGCAATAGGGAACCCAGCTAGCTAGGCATCAATTTATTATTTAATCCTAAATCAAATTTTTTGAAAAGACAAACTCGAAACAATTACAAAATTTAAAGGCTTAATTCCATGCATAAGCTTATATCTAAAATTTATATAAATCTTAAAATAATTAAATAATAATTTGGCATTTCTATTATAAAAGTGTTAAATTAAGATGTTTTTATAAAACGCATGAAAATACATTAACTTTGTAATTAAAATTGAAGTAAAAAAAATAAAATAAAAAGGAAATATTTATGATGTCTATTTACATAATTGTCTTATTTTATAGTTGGGATGGGAGGAGGTAGGGGAGGCGATTTAAGCCTTGACCTGAGAATTTCACATAAAAATGTGAAATTAGCGAAAAGAAATTTTAATCAAAAAGAAAAACTTCTCGATTAATTAATTAGAGGACGTATTTGCCATGGAGCCAGCCATACTCGAATGACATTCATCCTTGAAATTTGATTCTTATATAAAGATAAATAAATAAAATTGAGTTGTTTAAATGATTAAGAAAATTACTGTTGGAAAGGAAAACGAGATGATTGTTTAGTATGAACATTGACAAGTGCAGGACCTTCCCTAGGGGTCTTAGATTAAAATTATATACTACTGACTCTTTGTAAAGGAACATTTTCAAGATTATTGATAAAATAATACATATTCACCACAGTCACAAAATACATCTAGAGTGTATTATTTTATCAATAAAAACTTAGAATATATCTTGGGTTGCTTCAGCCGCTTAACCATCAAGTTAAAAAAAATAAGTTTCAGAGATATTAAGGAGAGTTTAGAAACCTACCAAAGACATAACTTATTTTTTTTTAAATTTTTTTACAAAAATTTAAACATTTAAAAAAAAAATAAAAAAAGACTTGATAAAGGGTTTGCATTTCAATTTGCCAATGGTTTCAAACTTCATATTGGTTTTGACATATCGCCACTGGCCAATATTTATTATGATGCTTGTGTTTCTAATTCCACCCCTTATACCGAACTTTGGGTCTTTGCTAATAAATCTCAACCTGGCCTCTTATTTAATCATATGTTTAGCTTATCTAGATATGAAAATACTTGAAAGTCATCTCGAATCGAAATTTAAGTCGATATGGGCCTCCTATAGTAGGTCTTCAGTCTTGGGAGTTCAAAGTAAATCTATTGCATGTTAAATTAGGTTCGACTTTGAACCCCAAAATGGTACAAATTTCCATTTTTACCAGTTCAGGGACCAAAATCGGACCAAATGAGAATAGAAGTTAAGGTATGATCTTAGGAATCAATGTAGGAGCTAGGTTAGCTTACAGTGCTCTGAATCGGACCTTTTCAGGGGCAGAGGGATAAAATTAGGAGCTAAATTTCTACTCGTGAAAGATTATTCGAGGGATAGCTAGTTAACTAGATATGAAGCAACCGGCCCTTAGTGTATCATTTAAAATATTAATTATTACAATATTTCTACTAGGAATATAGTCGATTGAATAAAGAACTCTATGAGTAGGGCAGCCAGCAGAAATAAAAAATGTTTATAATATTTGTCTACGTTTCGGGAACGCATCGCTCCCGTCTTCAGGACCTATGATCAGCGAATATTAATTTATTATGAACAATATTCGTTATTATTATTCGTTGTGTATACTTTATAAAACTATCCATCGACAATTAATTCGTAAGCATTTTATAACAACTTTTTGGCGAACCCTTTTAACAACCCCAAGGGGGGGGAAAAAGGGGGGAGGGGAAAAAAAAAACCCCCCCCCCCCGGCGAAACCCACATACATTATAAAAAAAAAAAATAAATATTAAAAACCCCCCCGAAAAAAAAAAAAAACTACTTTTTGTAAATAATATAATTGTAACGATATATGAATAAATATTCGATGGTCATAGGTCCTGAAGATGGGAGCGATGCGTTCCCGAAACGTAGACGAAATAATATAAAGGTTTTATATTTCTGCTGGCTGCCCTGCTCATAGAGTTCCTTATTCAATCATCATCACCACAGCTAATTTCTACTCTTCATAGAAATATAGTCGTAATGTTTTTTTATTCCTAAAAATTTCGGATTATTTTATTATTCAGGATTGCGTTTAAAAGTCTTGGGCTATGAACAAGTGCAAGAGAGTCCCAATATTGGGATGCTTTAGTGGTTGGTGCTTTGGTGCTTAGTATGCATGCGTGCGACGGTTGAATTCGCTCGGAGAGGGACACCTGCCGTTGCCGCTCCTTTAATCGGACAATTATCAGCCGCCAGGCCGTTGCGCTTCCGGACTCACTTGCTGCTACTCTCCCTCTCCCCTCTCTCTATCTCTTGTTTTTTTTTTTTTTTTTTTTTTTTGGAGTCCAGCAACTTAGTATATCTCTCTTTCTCTCTCTCTTCTTGCAAGAAGCTGGCCTTGAAACTCCCTCTTGTTCAAAAGACAAGACACACTCTTAAAAATAAGGATTTCAAATGCCAACGCTCGTCTACTTATAGTATCGTAGGCCTAAATAAATTTCGTCTTTTTCAAAGATTATAGTAAATCGAAAAAGATCAGAACCCTTCTAGCTGACATCCTCTCTTGTCTATTTTCAGTAGTAATCAGGGTCAGATTAAAGTCAGAAAAATAATTTGATTTGGAGATTTGCGGACCACATTTCGGGAGAGTGCTCTAAATAACCTCCTAATGAGGGTCCTAACTGTTCTTTATTTGCATTCAAGAAAGAGAGTTTGATAACAGAGAAGATAAAAGTTTCTCTCTTTAAAAGAAATTCAAATTGATTATGATCCATTAAAAGAAAGTTAAGGAGACATTTCCAAATTCACCAACAAATTCAAAAAAAAAATTTCCTTTATACAATACAAAAGTAGGGTATATTTTACAAAATGAACTTTGTTAATAACCTTCATTTTCCCTGACTGTGGTCCTGAAGGTTTAAAGAGACGTATTCCTTCAATACAAGGCCAGTATTATTAGTATCTGTTATCTTTATGCAAATTTCTACAACTTTTTCTTCTCTCGTTTCTTTTATAAAGTAATAAAAAAGAGACCTTCATTAAATAAAAAATTATATTTAAATATTTTAAAAAAAGATATGGAAGAGGATTACTGAGGAAATTAAAAAATAAATAGGCCTACTCCAAAGGAGTGTTGGTCCAGAAATGTTAACGTTTTCAATTGTTGTAGCATTATCATTGTCAAGAGGAAAAAGAGAGAAAGGAAGAAAATAAACAGCAACACTCAAATACATCCTAGTATAATTTAATAGTAAATATCGAAGAGTCTATTAAGAATCTTGAGCAATGTCTATGTTAAAGAATTCTATTAAGTAAATGTAAATAAATCACCATTTTATATAATAATAGTATAATAGTAGAATTAATGTTAGAATAATTGAAGGAAGAAATTTATAACAAGATTTCTTCTAAGATAGGCAACAATGTGAAAAAACATAATCCGAATACAATGTTTTTGCAAGAAAAATCCTTTTTTTAGAGCCTGTCAGATATGTAGCATTTAATGAAGAATTTCAAATCATAGAAGACGTAGTTAATTTTTTTAAATAAATGATAATTTTTCTCTGTCTGTATCGTGAATGTCTTTCTCTCTTAAAACAAGAGGTGGACGTCACGTGATCATGTCTCTGTCCCTCTCAAGTCTCGGTCGGTCGCGCAGGAGACCGGCTGCCTTTCCCCCTCAATGCCGCCCGTTTCGTTTGCTTTTTTTTTCTCTTCATTTTCTTTTGCTCTTCTTCTTTACTTCCATGGAGCAGAGCCGGATGTCTTCCTTTCCTCTTCTTAATAACGAAGTTATTCCCAGAGTTCAGAAAAATATAAATTTAAATCTGTCCTTTTGATATTTTATTCTCTCAAGATTACTCACTTACAGAATAATTGAAGGGCTTAGTGGAAGATAGTCATAAGCCACCATTTTGTCATTTTTGAGATATTCATAACATTGTATTCTTTACATATCCCTCTTTAATACCACACAAAGAAGTTCCTTGATTTTACAATAATTGGCTGCACATAATAAGTGCAAGTTCTTTACTTGGCCAGCTAGTAAAGATTTGAGAAGTAAAGATAGTCATAAGCCACAGCAAAATGGCGCGAGTAATTTCTAAAGGAGCGGGATTGAGTCAGAGCTGGAACTGGTGCTAAGAATCATAAAAAGAATCAGAATCTTCAGAGAATTCATAGAAGTTCTTTGGCACGAGAGAAATTTTCATTCACTCCAGATTTCGACTCCATTTTGTTGTGGCTTATGACTATCTTTACTTCTCAAATCTTTACTAGCTGGCCAAGTAGAGAACTTGCAGTTATTATGTGCATCCAATTATTGTAAAATCAAGGAATACAAAGGTATGAATATCTCAAAAATTACAAAATGGTGGCTTATGACTATCTTCCACTAAGCCCTTCAATTATATTTAATTATTATACTGGCTGTGAGTATTAAATATAGATGTATGGAATGGAGTCAGCCAAGGAAAAGTAAATATTCCCACATATAATAATTATAGTTTAAGGCGAATAAAAATACAGAATCATTTAATATCATAACATTTGATTTCTAGCCAAATTTTGCCTGCTAGGACGAACAAAAATTTTCTCTAAAATAAAATCTGATTAATCATACAAATTCTTATCTACCTTTATTCATTCAAATACAGATATTGTATAAAATGTAGTGTAAAAATTCCAGAATTATTTGAAAAGATTATCCCCGGTTAACATTTATTACTAACCGCACAGCCCACCTTTGGCTGGCAGAGGTCCCTTGCCTTCGCTTAATTTTTTGCTTGTTTCAGACAGGTTTTTTTTTTTTTTTTATAAATATAATTGGCTTATTAAGAAATATATCCCCTAGTTATCTTCAAAATAATTTAATTAACAATTTTTATTTTGAATTTCATAAAGATCAAATAAGAAATATACCAAGTATATTAAAAAGTGTGTATTACCAACAAAATAGGGTCTTAATCAATATAAGACCAAAAGTTTTTATGACCAGAAAGGGGTAAGGGCAGTAAGACCCTCCTGATATAGGGAGACCCTCTAGGTAATAATTAAAAAAAAAGAGATTTCTTTTAACCCTTTCAAAAAAGCTCCAAACTTTTATTTAATTACAAAGGAGAGAAAAAAGCATTAATAATGAATTAAATTTTTCTAAGAAGGGGGAGATCAAATTCTAAAAATGTGAAGGATTAAAATACTATTTCCAGTTGACAAATTTTGTCAAAAATTACTCAGATAACAATTCTCGGACATTTCACTTCACCGTGAAACTATAGTAATTAAAAAAGAAAAATTTGTTTACACAAAATGCTATAAATAATAAAAATTATTCATAAAGTGCTAAGATTATATCATTAATAATAATTTGTATGAATTTATGCTGAGGCCGTTTTTTTAGTGCCAAATTAAATATGTAATAACAAGAGAGAGAGGGTTGAAGTTTTCTCTTTTTTTTTACGTTGAATAGGTATAAAGATAAAAAATCTCGACACGTAAGGAAATACCGAGAAAACTGATATCGAACTCATTCTATTCGATTGGCAAACTAAGAATAAAGAGAGAGTTTTAATTAATTAAAAGTATAGGATTATTTATGCAAAAGACATTCGTATCTGCGCTCGTTTTCGTCTCTCGCTCTTTAACTTTAATAATCCACCTGAGGAATATATTATTGACCAAATAGGACTGAGTGACTTTCCCTCTCATGAAAAACAACACAAATACGAGGTGTATTCGAAAAGTAAGTACTGTTTTGGAAAAAAAAAATGGTGTGACTGGTCGCACAGCACACAACTTTCTCTTACTTTCGGTAATAGAAAGTTGTGTTCAGTGCTTGTCACACCAGATTTTTTTTGTGTCGAGATATATTTAGTTTTCGCCGATATATTAGAATTCAAGATGTAAAATGTATAAACATTGGAAAATATTTATATTTTGTTACCATGGCAACCATTTCTTCTCTTTTCTATGAAGTACAAGAGTTAAGTATGCTTCAAAAGATTTCAAGGGCAAAATGAGAATATATATTTTAAAAAGCATCTAAAAAATAAGTGATTTTTAAATTTTAATCAAAGTCCTTAGAGCGGATATCGAGAAAATCTTATGTGAAAAAATCTGAAAAAGTACATCAGTAAAGTACTAGTACTTTCAGGGCCGGATCTAAAAGAGGGGGGCAGTGGGTGCCTGTAGCCCCGGGCGGCAGATATCAGGGGGCGGCAATTAAAGAAAGATTTACTAAAAAAAAGGCAAAACCTGATATGAATTTTGTATAGAAAATTTTAAGGAGGGGGCGGCAAATTAAATTTTGCCCCCCCCTAAAAAATCTCCTAGTTCCGGCCCTGAGTACTTTTTAAACCATTTTGTTTACGTGCCTAACTTAACTATAAAATTTCAACCTCGTAGCTCTTTTTGTTCTTGAGATATTTTGTTCACAGACAGACAGACAAATACACAGACAGACAGAAGACCATGTCACGAAAACCACTTTTTTGGATTCTGGGGACCTCAAACCGGTATATCCATTAAATTTTTGACATCGAACTTTAGGTAAGAGAAAGTAAAAAATAGTAAAAAAAGTTTTTGAAGCTAATTTTATTTTTACATGAAAATACATGTCTTAAATTATTTTTTTTTCAACATAGTTTCTGCCAATGTTCCATATACTTGTCGTAGCGGGTGACTAGTTTTTGTAAACCATCTGCAAAGAAATTCCCACCAGTATCGATAGCCACTATTCCACACCATTTTTTTTTTTTAAATATTTTGCGGCCCGCGGGCATCTACAATATTGCCATCCTTTGTCTTTATTTATCTTTATTGAATTTTTTCTCAATATTACGTTATTATTTTCATTGTTAGTAATAGTAATACATGTTATCATATGCATAATATTTTTTTCCTAAGAAATTTCAATTTGCCTTTTTCTAGCAAGACAAGTCGTGACGTCATTAGACTTCATTTAAAATTTATTTTACTTTTTTCCCTTTGTAAAATACCATTTACATTTATAATACTGTGTTAGAGAGTAATAAATACATATATGTATTCATGTATTAATACTTTTAACGAAATGTGAATGATGTAGTCATACTATATATACTTATACAGTCAGTGGGGGAGGGGGAGTTAATCTGGTGTGACTGATCGCACAGCATACAATTTTTTTTATTTTCGGTAATTTAAAGATGCATTCTGTACTTGTTTACCAGAATATATAGATCTAAGTATTATACAAATCAAATTTTTAAGTATTAGCCTACTTTTTAAAATTTTATATTAAAAATAAAAATGTTTTTTATCCCAAAAAAAAAAATATTTTTCTCAAAACTCGGGGTTATCGATTCTCGGCCTTTTGATAAGTGGGAGGAAATTACCCCCTTTACCCCCCCCCCCCTTGCATACAGTATATGCGGCCCTCCGAAGCCCACTCCTGATATAGAAAATACATACGAAATGAACAGAAGTTGATTTTCTTTGTTCTCCCTGCTTCTAAACTACTTTGATTATTTCTCTTTATTCAATTTCTCTTCTATTCTTAGAAGAGGCTTTTTTTTCACATCATCATGGATTACATGCATTATCTGTGAGTGGGCCTTATGTAAGAGCCATGGTTTGGTTGCATAAGCAACCAAGGCGAGCAAGCGCCAAACGTGGGGGGAGGCTGTCTGGACCAGTTTGAAGGGGCGGAGTCTCCTTGATATCCCCTCCACTTCTCTTCTCTTTCCCTTCATTGGCTAACTCTCTCTGGTCCATTAACAGCCTCCGGGCAACTCCGCCTCTCGCGTTGTTGCCATGTATAATCTATTTTTATATGAACATATTGGATAAAAAAAAAATGTTTGTAGAACATTTTCTTAATGTTTAATTTAGATCTTCGAGAAAATTCCACAATCAAGATAAAGCCGGAGTTATTGCATGATGGACGAATTTTATGATAGTTTGCCCGAATTTGTGTTGGAACATTTTTTTATGGAAGATCGTCGTTCAAAGTTCGGACTACCGAAGGTGTTCGTAACATCATGTAGGTAACTGGGTTTAAATAATTGGACCAAACATTTGTTACACCATGTAGCATTACTCTTAAAGAAATGGTTAATCACCTTACACAAACTTTGGGTCCAATCATAGGCGTCGGAACAGGGAGGGGGGGATGTACATTACTCTTGAGGGGGTAAGCCATAAAGCATATACTTGTAGTTATATACCCTATACAGTATTATATTTATTTAATAAAGATTTAATATCTCGCTTAAAAAAAAAGGAAAAAAACAAATATATTCATGATAATTATTGTAGAAAGTTAATTTCAAGTTTGGCAAATGATTTAACTTACATACTTGTAATTGGTGTCATATCGAAAGGTAAGTAAGTATTGATACCAGTATAAGTATGGGAAGAAAAATATCGATACCAGTGAGTATCGAGTATTTCTTAAGTATGAGTATTTTTTGAAAATCTTAAAGGCATCTTAGGCTTTTTATATTTTAAACGATTATAAATGTTATTAAATTAAGGGATTCTTCAATTAAGGGATATGTTGGGCTACAGGCATTATTCCCATGGATGTACCCATAGATTATATACAGAGTCTAGTTCAGAAGCACAGAAATTTTTCGAACGCAATATTATTATTTTTTTTTATTTAATAGTTATTTTTTTCTACTCTTAAATACTAAAATTCTAGATTACTTGAATTATCTCTAAGGCGTGTCTTAGATAAAAATGAGAAAAACAAGAATATGAATATTGTGTATTAGAAATGAACAAACAAGTATTGAGGTAAAATATTTGTTTCTAAACCTCTGGGGCCTGAGCAAAGTAGAGCAACAGCCACCAAGATCGTTGCAGTCTCGAGAAAGTAGAGTGTGGATTGTTTCCTGGTTGTCATCGATAAACTAATTTAAATAAACATATATACTATTGAAAATTCCACATGATTTAAAAAAAGATGTTCCAAAATGTGAAAAAATTTCTTGTTAAATGAATATGGATAAATAAATGAATTGTGTGTGAAAAAAAGTTGAATGATTGTTTGTATTTGCAACTTCTCTTCGTTGGCAATTTTACTTTTCTCCTGCGCAAGTGAAGGAGTAGAAGTATTACGTTATATAAGCAAAGAGGTCCGGATAATCGGCAACGAGAAACCAAGGACAACAGACCCGATTAGCGGATAATAATTTATAGCCAGATTAGCTCTCTCTCTTTCTTTCTCTTTGTTGATATAAATTTGGCCAAGTGGTCAGTTGGTTCTCATTTTCGGATAGATAATTAAGCTTTCATTTTTAAATTAAAAAAAAAAAAAAACCTCAAACCGTGTATATCCATCAAAATCTCGACATCGAATTTTTGACATGAATCCAATACTTTCTCTCAATACATATATGAGGTCCCCTGAATCCAAAAAAATGGTTTTCGCGACATGGTCTGTCTGTGTGTCTGTGAACAAAATATCCCAAGAACCAAAAGAGCTAGGAGGTTGAAATTATATATTTAAGTTAGGCACTCCTTGGGACGTGACACGGAGGGGGGTAATCTGGTGTGACTGGTCTCACAGCACACAATTTTTTCTTATAATCGGTAATTTAAAGGTGTATTCTGTAGTTGTTT
>JAKCPI010031047.1:0-95021 GCA_023213315.1 Euborellia annulipes
TAAATTTATATTTTGTTACCTATGTCAACCATTTCTCCAATCTTTTTCTATGGAGTCAAGAGTAAAGTGGTCTTCAGAAGATTTCTTCACGATAAAATGAGAATATACATTTTAAAGAGAATCTAAAAAATACTGATTTTTTGAACTTAAAAAAAATAGTTGAAGCAAATTTTGAGAAAATCTGAAAAAAACTGAAAAAGTGCACTTCATAGGTCTCGGAAACTATTTTATTTTTATTTTCCCTTAAAGATGAACTAAGTTGGATACACTGATTAAATATAATAGTAGACCAAATAAAATAATAATTTCACCGTATTTTTATAAATTATAAATTTAACATCCCTGTCTTTTTTAATATCCACCCGAAAGAAAATTTTTGGTAATATATTCCCCTTTTCCCTTTCACTCACTTTAAATTATCTATAGAAAAGTTTTTAAAAAGTTAATAAAAAAAAAAAATAAACAAGACTTGCTTTGCTTTGGAAACAATATCAATTAATCAATTTTTAGTGGCATTTTTGGTGTGAGGTGGAGATTAATAATAATATACAGTCTTTGTTGTTGTTGTCGTTGGCCTGATTCAATGATACTTTTCTCCCATTCATTCTGCTTAAAATAAAAATACAATTAATAATTAATTACAACCATCCCCCTCTTTTGGGATAGATTCATTTTTCTGTTTATTAAATAAACAAATATTTGAAGGTTTATACTGCTCAATAATGCCGATATTTTTTAAAAACAAATATGTAATGCAATTTTATTATTAATAATAGGGAGGTGAACTTGAAATTTTCACCCTCAATATAATCAATTTCCTATTTCATTACATCCCATTCCAACTCATATTCATTTTGTAAATTTGAATCTAAGGTTTTATGGTAATAAGCTGTAGACAAATTGAATAAATACAAGCTTATTTCAATACTTTACAAATATATTATTGAAATGTTTATATGAATTTTTATCAAAAAAGTGCATAATAAATAGATAAATGTTTATATCCAATATTAGCTCCTTCTAGACTCTGAAAAAATATGACAATAAACAACAGCACTTAACATCCGAAATTTTTAAAGGAGAGCTTAATTATGGTGGAACGCCACCTGGTAGCCATCGGTACTATGTATTTTTAAAAATCTCGACATCGAATATTTGATATGACCGCAATATTTTCTCATCATGCGTTATTATTTATTACATACATAGGTAAATATATAATTTTATACTTAAAATATTTTATAAACAATTTTAGTTTGAATTAAGGGCACTCTCTATTTGTGTTTCTATACTAACTTATAGTAAACATCTTTAGTTTACCAGTGGGTTTAACTTTGTTTGACTATGTTGATGACCAAAGCATTAAACAACATTGTATTTGTTGGAACTTTACTCTAACAAGATCATATGGTGACCTCAAATATATTAATTTTTGCTAAGTTAGTTATCTATAATAGACAAAGGATTAAACAACATTATGGGTCATAAAAGGGAGTATGATGCATTTAATTTTTTACTTTCTTTCACCTCTATACATAAAAATCTGGAGGATTGGCGCATAAGCACACAACTTTCCTTTACCCTTCGGTAAGAGAAAGTTGCGCACTGTGAAGCGTTACACCAGATTTTTTGTGTCGAGATACATATTTAGTTTCCGATAGCACCTTAGTTTCAAAACTCTAGCATTTTAAAGTTGACTGCTTCAAATAAACTATGGTTATTTTTCAAAATTTTAATCTCATATTTGGACATTTTATACACAATATAGAATCGTAAATAAATACAAAATTTCAGAAGAACTGGAAAAAAAATTTTAAATGCCTAAAAAGTTCTAAAGGGGACCCCCTTTGAATTCCAAATTAACATACAAATCCCTCATAGAAATTACATTGTTCCTAAGTGATTCAAAAGGTCGGTTTTTGTATAAACGCTAATCGATAATGATTCGACAGCCGCGGATGCTGTCTTGGACCACATCTCATCTTGAGAAAGAGCAAGTAGAGGAGCCATTGGATGCCAAATGCCGAAAAGACTCACGTTTTGAACACTCGCCCTGTTAATAAAATGCATCAACAACTTTGTAAATATTTAGACTACGAGATAAGGACTGAAGATGGCCGAATAAATCCTGTCAGTGACGTCTCCTCCGGCATTTGGCATCCAAAGATTTTATTTTTATTTTCCCCTCTACTTGCTCTTTCCCAACTGCGTCTTTTTCTTTTTTTGAGGAAATGGGAATCAAGGACATCTTTCTCTTGAGGGTAAGGAATTAAATATAAATAAATAATATTAAAAATATTTATAATTATTTAAAGAGAACGTTACATATAATTATATTTTTAATAATAGTGATTTTGTTGATTAATTTTGCCATCTCGAGCAGAGTTGATGGAAGGGCGTCCTCGCTTTCATTCCTGTGAAGGGTCTGAAAATAGTGGAATCGCCTGGTCATCTTTAGTACAAAATATGGAGCAGAGACGCTGGCTCATGTTGATGTTGACACAACTCGTCTATTTTATGCTGACGGTGACAAGGCGATGGCAATATTTACAAATAAAATGAAGCGCTCTATCAAAGAATTATTTGTTTGTATTGTGAGTTGTGAGCCACGCTTTGTTCAAGCTGTATGTTGTGATCCATTTTGTGAAGAATGAAAGGAAGAACAAGATGGGAATATTTGCTTTAGAGTAAAGAATTCAAATATTGTTCAAGAGCAGAGTGCTTGTTCTGACGGGCATAATAGAGAGAGCAGTATTCCAATTTCTATCCAATGCTTTGTGATCAGCACCCCAGGAAATGAGAAGACGGGCAATTTCCAAATGGCCATTGATAGCAGCCCAATGAAGAGGAGTGTAGTTCCAGAAATTCTTATCTCTATAATTGACATCAGCTCCATTGTCCACTAAGAACTCAACAATGTCCAAATGGGGATATTTGCATGCCTTCAACAAAGTCACACTGGCATTTATTTTAGGGGAAAGGAGAAAATAACATTCAACAATATTCAATCGACCCTTCTCGAGAGCTAAATCGAGGAGGCGCTTGTTATCTCTCTCATTCATGACATCGATTCTCGCTTTTGCGTTATTTATTAAGAATTCCACGACAGCTCGATGTCCATTCATTGCAGCTGCATGAAGAGGCGTCGAGGAATCCTTGGAGCATTTCATATCAACTTTCGCCCCCTTTTCAACGAGAAATTTAACAACTTCTATTTCTCCTCTCAGAGCAGCTCCATAAAGAGGCGTATTCAAATCCTGGGAGCATTTCCAGTCAACTTTTGCGCCGTTATCAATGAGGAATTTCATAGTCGATAGATGTCCATTCTCTGAGGCTAAATGCAGAGGCGATTTATAATTAAACTCTTTGGATTCCCTGTTTATCAATTTCGGTTCTTCTTTTATTATCTTTTCAATAGATTCCAGAGAGCCATTTGATGCAGCTTCCCAAATGTTGCTGTTGGCTAAAACGATATTGGTTGTTACATTCTCTTCTTTAATTTCGATTTTTGGAGTCTCTTGGCAAACTGGAAGAGGAGTCTAAAAAAAGAAAATGAAAATTTTAAGGGCTTAGTTTCCGTTAATATTAGAAATCCTATTTTTAAATAATTAACGGCGGCAAAAATGTCTGGTGGCCTAATACCAACATTCTTTTTAAATAAATAATAAATTTTTAAATAATCGAAAGTTAGGTGGCTAGGGCATTAGAAAGAGGGTCCTTTGCATCGAGAGTTGAGGAGTTTATCAGGAATTGCTTTCTTTGTTTCGTCTAGTTCTTTTTACCCCTCCCTGTCATAAAGAGTGTCTGTGCCAGAGGTTGCAATATCCCTCCTGGTAAATAAATCTCTTTATATTTTATCGTTACGTAACTCTACATATGTACAATGCAATGTTTATTGTATGTAAATGTCATGAATTACGTCGAAACTTTGGCAAGAAGGACGCGTATTGTTTTTTTTTTTAACGTAATGTGTGGTTTTGTCACTAGTTTGGCGTCATTATTCAGGCACATTCAAGGGTTCGCATCCCGTTTAATGCGACAAAAATTGATTTCAATTGGATTTAGCTATCAATCCAATTGAAATAAATAGATACGGGGTCTAAATGGCCTTCGATGCCAAAAAATGCAATAAAAAAAATACCCGCCCACGGGTAGGGACGAAATTTTGTTTCCTTAATATCTTATAGCTACAGTATTTCAAATTTCATAAAATAAAAAATACTTATTTACTGTAAACAAATCCTCAAGCAGCCACTGGACCCAAGGGCGATCCCAGAGGGGGGTCAAGGGGGTCGTGACCCTCCCCAAAATCTTTTTTTTTTTACACACACTTTTTCCCACTCACTCTCCCATTCACACAATCTTTTCGGCAACTTGGGCCATTTAAGACTTAAACGATACTCATATTTGATTAATAGGCCTATATATTTATTGGAGTCCAGGCCCAATTATTTATTCATGTGCTGATTCAGGCGAGATTTATATCAATAAAATTGACTTTGCAGCTTCTTCGCCGTAGACGGATGGTTGGTCAAAAAAATTATAAAAACATTGTTTCTATTTTAATTTTAGTTATTATTGGTCAACTGCCTTGTCCGTCTACGGCGAAGAAGCTGCAAAGTCAATTTTATTGATATAAATCTCGCCTGAATCAGCACATGAATATAATTAGAAGCAGGAATACACCAACCCAACAAGAAATGAACTACATTCAAGTAACAACCAACCAACAAATTAAAAAACTTATTGATATATATGATAGATTAGCCTACATAAACAATAAAATTCAATTTTTTAAGAAATGTGTACAATACGGTATCTTTCCAAAATATATAAATAACTTAATTAATGTGAAATCTATTAATACCAGTAAATACTCTCTGGGCAAAAATAATACTTTTGAGACATACTCGAATAACTATAAATTGAAAATATTAAAATTAGAAATTAAGAACAGTTATAGAGAAAAAAACATAATCGATATTCAATTGAGAACCAAATTAGATCAACTAGAAAGACAGATAACCGAAAGGGAATTTTTAAATATTAATACACAAAAAATATTTGATTTATAATGATCTAACGACAGAAAATATAATTCTAATTTTAATTTTATGGAAAGACGTTTTAACAAAAAGTATTGACATTGATAGTTAAAAATACACACACTGACAAACATCTTAATAATTGTATGTTCCTAAATATTAAAGGTATTTATAAAAATTTGACCTTTTGTAAATCATAATGTTAATATCGAAATGTAACTAATTGAATAAGGTTTCTTTTAGATCCAAAAACCATATATATTTTATAGCCATTAAGGACATAATAACTGTCCAGTATATGACAAGGTGTATTATACAATTTCAAAATAGATTCTTTAGTTATTAAGGTATGTAATTACAACTTTTAACAAATTTAAACCAATTATAGGCTATATAATTAACAGATGGGATTAATTAATTTTATAATTTTGTATTTTTAACTTTTTCAAAATAATTTAAAATTGTGTATTAATAATATTATACTGTATTTATATAAAAAAATGCTAATCAAAATGTTATAAAATCTAATATTAAAATTTGAATGTAACATTAAATTATAGGTCCTGAGGATGATGAATGCATCGAAACTGATACTTGTACAAGGCAGTTGACCAATAATAACTAAAATTAAAATAGAAACCCATGTTTTTATAATTTTTTTGACCAACCATCCGTCTACGGCGAAGAAGCTGCAAAGTCAATTTTATTGATTCCAATTATTTATACTATAAAAAAAAAAAAAACAGTGACCCCCCCCCCCAAAATGTAAGGCTAGGACCGCCCTTGACTGGACCATAACTCACAAAATAAAAGGATTTCGCGAAGGCTTTTAGCAGATTCATATTTCATTTTTTAATGCCTTTCATTGTACGTAATTGTTTTTTTTTTTTTAATATTTAACAAAAATATGCATAGGACATAAATGTATAGGCCAGGTTACAATTAGCAGAGAAATATATAGAATTTAGAATTTTATAGAAAGAGAGATTTAATTCTGCTTACCAGAATGTTTTTATCAGGCAACTCCTTTTTATTCATATTTGAATTGTTTTCTAATAATTTGTTCATCTGAAAAATGAAAATAATCTTTAATTAAAAGCTAAATATTTTTCGAGATCTATATATTTGAATAAGATAATAGTATTCAAAATACCTCGATTCGGACTTAACTAGTCATAGATATATTTAACAAGACATGTGAGTGTTGTTTATTGGTGAGGCCAAACATCCCATGGCCCCCGGGAATCGAACCCAGGATCTCCGCCTTTCCGGGGCATAGGCGTGCTATCCATTCCCGGGGGCCATGGGATGTTTGGCCTCATCAATAAAAAACACTCACATGTCTTGTTAAATTTAATTAAAAGGTTGAGACATTCGATTTAAGCAAGTGTCTGTAGCCTAGGAGTTGATTCTGAGTGCAACAGGTGCTACGACTTGTTATAACATGAATGAATTCTCTACTTACTTGGCCTTTTAACATTTCATTTTCTGCTTTTAATTTATTAATTTCATCCTTTAATTCAGTTTGCTATTAATAAAATAAACATGAGAATAAATTAAAATTGAATAAGAATCTATCTAACAAGTATTAAACAAAAAAAACACTTACGATTTGTTGCTTCTGTTGGAATAATTTCTCCATTTGTATTATTTAAATACAATCTTTATATTCAAAGTGAATTTCTAGATATTCTCTTCTTTAAATAATAAAGAAAATGATGACGATTTATAAACAAAATAACAATTTGAACAAGGAATTATAAACACGTGAGGAGATGAGATGAGTAGAAGCAAGAGAAGTTCTGTGAAAAACCCAGAGAGAAAGAAAGAGAGATGCGAGATGCCTGTGGACAGGTAGTAGAAAATGTAACTCTTCATCTAGAACAATAGATGGCGGTAGTGGAGCTGTCGGCGCTAGATTTAAATTCTTTATTTGCTTCTAGCCTCTTTCTTTGGGCTTAATTGTTCAACTCTTCCCAAAGGAGTAAAATCTTTTGCTTTATCACCCATTTAACAAATTCATATTTGACAAATAACGACATAAAAGACATCAAGCCACCCAGGGCCATATTTCTAAATAGGCTAAAAGGGCTGCAGACTAGAAAGTCAAAAATTTTCAGGGCCGGCAGGGCAATTTGGCAATTTTTTCAAAAAAATTAAAATGAAGTAATTTAGACGTTAACAAATATTTTCCTTACCAATTGTACTTTTGCCTATAGGCAGGATTTGAGCATAAAGGGCTCGGGCCCTCTGGCTTGGCGTAGTTGGTAGTGCGCCTGCTTTGTATACTAAGGGTCGTGGGTTCGAATCATAGGCAGTCCGATGATTTTATTTAGGCCATTTGGATACCCAATCGCTTAAATAAGGATGCCTGGACCCCAATAAATATATTTTCTTATCGTCCAAGTCTTAAATGACCGAAAAGACTGTGTGTATGTGTGGGTGAATATGAGTGTTAAAAAAAAGTTAGAAAGGCTATACCAGCTAATTTTATTTTTTCTTTTATTATAACCTCTGTGCTGACGTTTCGGTCCAGTTTTATGCCCTGAGGATGGCCCTAAACAAGATCGAAACGTATAATATAAGAACAAAGAAAATTGGCTGCTCTCTCTTTTTATTCTCCTTCTACGACATCAATTAACCAGCTATATAAAAAAATAAAATAAAAAAAAAGCTTTTTAAAAAAATGCTTTTATTTAAATTGAACTAAAAAGAGAGAAATAAGAAAGAAATAATTTAATTGTTCTTGTTAAAATTTTTTTTTTTTTTTTTTTTTTTTTCTCAGGGCCTGTCCGTGTTGCCACCCCAGATACACCTCAGCCTAAGTGGCTTATTGTGCTAACCCTAGTCGCAGCCAACAAACCCTTCACCCATCTCTGCTGTTGCAGTCTAGGTGAATCCGTAAGTTGGCTACTATTTTTTAACTCTCAGGTCTGTTTATCCTGTGGAGTTGTGTATTCCAGAGCTCATGAAGTCAGTGTCCTTAATTAGATAATATATCCACGTGACTGAACAGCTGGTGCCTATTTCTTTTGGGTCAATCAGTGCTTTCCCAAATATTTTATATCTTTTATACGCCAACGCCTCACATGCGCAGACTATGTGTTGAGCAGTCTCCAGTTCCCTGCAGCACATCCTGCACATCGGGTCGCCGCTGTATAAGCCTAAATTCCACAGGTGCTTCCTGACCGGTGCATGTCCGGTCAAGAAGGCTGTGATTGTTTTAATCTGAGTTCTATTGCATTTTAGCAATTCTTCAGTTCTCTTTTTGCAAGGTCTATTCATAAATGCCTTACCTTGTCGATTGCTTGGAGTTTTGTTCCAGGTTAAGATATGCCGCTCTCTTGACCAGTCTCTGATAGCCTCCCTTACAGAACACTTGGGTATTCCAAGGGCTGGCTCCGGCCCAGAGAGGGGTTTTGATGAACCTGCTCTGGCAAGTTCATCTGCCATTTCGTTTCCCTTAATTCCACTATGTCCTGGGGTCCATATGAGTTTTACCTCATTCATTCTCCCCAGTTCCTGTAGTGAGTTAAAGCATTCGAAGACCAAGGCTGAGTTAATCTTACTACTGTTTAGAGCAGCAAGAGCAGCCTGGCTGTCTGAGTAAATGAGAATCTGCTTATTAGAGTAAGCTCTCCTCATGTTTTCGTATGCACACTGTATAATAGCGTACACCTCTGTTTGAAATACTGTGGCATGATCTCCCAGAGGAAAGCTTAAGCTGACCCTAGGTCTCATGCCATATACCCCTGCACCCGTGCCCGCGCCGGTTTTGGAGCCATCCGTGAACCATACCAGCGCTCCCTCCGGGAAGGTAGGTTCAGTATTTTTCATTAATTTCGAGTCTATTTCAACTCTGAATTTCTTGTTGAAATGGAATGTCGGAGTTTTGGAGTCCGATCTCATCTCCAAAATGGGATTAGAGACCTCCCTCCTAATGTTCGCCATTCCCATCTCATTTACATGAAGCTTAGTACCACCCGATTGCAGTCGATGAAGTGCCATCCTGGCCTCCCCCATAATAAATATGTCCAATGGGACCAGGTCTAGCATCACCTCCAATCCTGCTGTGGGGGTGGTTCTCATAGCTCCAGTTATAGCCAGACAGGCCATTCTTTGTATCCTGTCCAGAATTGTTTTACTATTGTTTTTCTGAACCCTGGGCCACCATACCAGGGCTCCGTATACAATCGATGGTCTGATAATCCCAGTATACAGCCAGTGTACCATTTTGGGATTTAGTCCCCATCTCTTGCCATATGTGCGTCTAGCTACCGCCAGGGAAGCTTCCGCTTTCTTTTTGATTCTTTGCAGGTGTGAGTTCCATCCAAGTTTGGAGTCAAGAACTACTCCAAGATACTTGGTTTCTCTCACCAGTGTTATCCTTTCGCCACGGAGAAAGAGAGGTCCAAGATCCTCTATTTTCCTTTTTCTGGTGAAGGGAATGATGGCAGTCTTGTGAGGACTTATTTTGAGCCCTTCACTCTCTGTCCATTCATTCACCAAGTTCAGTGCCCTCTGCATTAGTTCGCCCACTGTCTTGGCAAATTTTCCTTGGATTAAGATGACCAAGTCATCCGCATATCCAGTTATATTGTAGCCTAGGCTGCTCATCTTCCAGAGCAGTCCGTCTACAACTAGATTCCAAAGCAATGGTGAGAGGACCCCTCCCTGAGGGCATCCCCCTGTCACCCTTGCTGTGATGTTATCCTCCAAAAGGTTCAGGTGAACCATCCTGCCCCTGAGCATGGATTCTATCCACCTACATGTGGTTTCATCAACTCCATGGTCCCTGGCAGCCTTGGTTATGGCCTTAAAAGAGGTGTTGTCGAAGGCTCCTTCTATGTCTAGAAAGGCGCCTAGCGCTATTTCTTTAAATCTTAAGGTCTCTTCCAGTTTATTAACTAACTGAAAGAGTGCTGTCTCTGTAGACATCCCCGCCCGATATGCAAACTGGTTCCGATGCAGTGGTCTCTCGACCAGTGCACCCTCCCTAATATGCCGATCGACCAGCTTTTCTAATGTCTTCAGAATAAATGACATGAGACTGATGGGTCTGAGGGACTTGGCCTGGTTCAGAGGTTTCCCAGGTTTTGGTATAAATACCACCCTCACGTGCCTCCAGCTCATGGGTATATATCCCAGGGCCAGACTGGCCCTGAGCATTTTGATGAGTAATCCTGCAAGCAGTTCATAGCCCTTCTGGAGCATAATTGGCATAATGCCGTCCCTGCCTGCGGATTTGTATGGCTGAAATGAGAATATAGCCCATTTCAGTTTTTCATAGTTCACTATGTTCTTAGCAGTACTCCAGTCCGAGGCTGTGCCTCTTCTGCCTGGAATGACTGAACTGAGTGCATCCCAACTTTGTGTTGGTTCCTCAGTTATTACACTACCCGGAAAGTGCACTCTGAGCAACTCACTCAAAGTCTCCTTTCCCGTCTTGGTGTAATTGCCACTCTCTAAAAGTAGAGTGCCCAGGATCTCAGTCCTGTCCTTGGAGAGAACTTTCTGCAGTCTGGCACAGTCTGGATACTGTTCTATCTCCTCACAGTGCCTCCTCCAGGATTCTCTTTTGGACTTCCTGACTACCTTATTATACTCCGTGAGAGCATTTTTGTACTCTGTCCAATGCCCATTGCATTTGGCAGCATTAAACAGTCGACGGACTTCTTTTCTTTTGGTGGCAAGTTCTTGGTTCCACCAAGGGGTCCCCCTGTTTAGCTGCCGTTTGAGGACAGGACAGTTGTTGTTGTAGGCCGAGAGTATGGTCTCATTGAGCCACTCTGCCTTCAGTTCCAACATTTCTTTGTTGTTAATGTTATTTATCGAATCCCTCAAACCAACTCTTAGGTCTTCCGTAAAAGATTCCCAGTTGGCTCGCCGTGGATTGCGATATTCGATTGTCTGACTATCCAAGCCTTCTATCTTGAATCTTATGTATCTATGGTCTGAGAAGCTTACTTCCTCAGATACATGCCAGTCTTTGATTTGGCTGCCAATATAATTGGAAGCCAATGTTATATCGATAACTTCCTGCCTATTTGAAGTAATAAAGGTCGGACTGTTACCTAAGTTTACTATATCTAAATCATTAGAGATTATATAGTTAAATAGAGACTCACCTCTGTTGTTGGTTCCCGTACTTCCCCAAGCCGTGTGGTGTGAGTTGGCGTCGAGTCCGAGAATGAGGTGGTGTTTCTCTCGTTTGCCAAACTCCACCAGCTCCTCCATCTCTCTTGAAGGTGGGGGTTCAGGGTCGTCGTACTGCAGGTACACCGAGGCCAGAGTTACCTCTCTCGGTTGACCCGCTCCCGACGTTTTCAGCTTCACCGCTACCAGGTCCCTGGAACAGAATTGGTAAAGAGGTAAAGTTTTAACATTTCTGTTAGTTATAATACAGGCCCTGGGAGGTTCTGAGGATCTACTATATATAATGTCTCCTCCCACCTCCTTGAGGCCTTTAATTTCGCCTTTGACGCACCACGGTTCCTGGACGAGAGCTACGTCGCAGTCTTTCATCATCACACAAAGGGCTGCCGTGGCCGCCCGACTGTGGTGTAGATTTATCTGGACGACCCTCGTCCTGTGGTTTTATTACTCACCTCTAGAGTCTTGAAGATCACTCTCTTCAGCCCCCAGAAGGCCTTGAACTCCAGGTCCTCCAGCCTGGTATACGACGCTGGGTCGACGGTGAAGACGAGAGTCTGTCCGCTCCCCGTCACCTTGCGGTTTAGGGTCACCCACTCCTTTGCCTTCAGGCCCGGGTTTTGTCGCTGAAGGGCAGTCTTGATGGTGTCGGCCTCCATTTCGTTGTCCGGGATCCACACCATTACCTTGGGTCTCTTGGGAAGGTCCTTTGCCTCCACCACTCTCAGGCTCGCCCCCTCCCAGAGATTACCAAGACCAGGGATGGTCTCCGTAAGCCATCTCTTGGATTCATCGTTCGCACAGACTATCCAGAGGATTCCCTGTGCGAACTTTGTGCTCATGAACTGAAGAGGAGGACCAGAGGCCGTGTCGGAGAAGATCAGCTCCACCACTCTTCTCTCCACAGTCTTCGCCTGCTCTTCAGTCAGTTCTTCTGCTGGATGTTTTTCATGGACCACAGCCATCCGGGTCCCAAGGGTTGCATCCTTATAGGAAACATCCCTCGCCCTCTTGTGGGTGTGCTCCTGTGAATCAGGCGTGTTGGGATTGGAACGAGGTCTCTTTTCGGCCCTCGAACTAGTCCCCGCCTTAGGCTGATCTTGGCGTCCCACCCCTGAGGATGTTCCCTCCCCCGGATCAGTCTGGTGAGAGGTTGTGAGTTTGGGCCTCCCTTTCGGCCTTGCTTCCGTCCAGGTTCCCTCCCTCATTTTCCTCTCTTTCACTAATTTTTTCCTCTGTGCCCCCGAGAGTCTTTTCCGCTTCAGACCTAAGGTTTGCACCCCTGAAGCCAAGCCCTCGTTTACACCAGAGTTGGTTGTTTCCGGTTCTGCACCGGTCAAGCCTACCTCGAGATCCCTGCTCTCGGAGACTGCCTTAGGCACTCCGCAAGCCTGTTCACCCGAGGTTCCTTGAGTATTTAAATTATTATTTTCTCTTGATCCCATTTTGGTCCCACGAGTATGGAGGAAGTATTCAGTCCGCACCAGCAGAGCCCCCTATGCCGATGTAAGGCTAATTACTCTGGGATTTCGCCTGGTTTCCCAGAGGCTCCGTTTGCGACACATCACCCATGTGCCATTCACCCCTTCAGCACGGAAACGCATGACACCTTGGGGTTGGGGAGTTGGTTCGCGGTCTCCTATTCAGTATATTCAGAGACAGGCATGAGCCCGAGAGGGCCCTCTCAGGCCCAACCCGGTCCATGTCCCCGGCTATCCACCACCTGCCGACGCGCCCGGTACCCGCTCAAGGTCAGGCCCAGGTCAGATCCAGGGGAGTTTGCGAGCTTTTAACACTGCGCCAGTGACCCCCCGGACTCCCTGGACCCCGGGTTAAAATTTTTTAATATTTGACTTAAAATAAAAGCGTGGGGCGCTTCGAAGTGATTCCGAGGCTCGCGCCCCACGCTTTTATTTTAAGTCATAAATATTAAAAAAAAATTTTAACAAGAACAATTAAATTATTTCTTTCTTATTTCTCTCTTTTTAGTTCAATTTAAATAAAAGCATTTTTTTAAAAAGCTTTTTTTTTTATTTTATTTTTATTTTTAAGCTTTTTAGTCTTTTAGTCTTATCAAAAATCATCAATATGATAAAGTACCACATTAGTTTGGCCTGTATTGATTTGGTTCAATTGAAAAATTATTCATTATCATAAAAAAATGACTCGTAAATATCAAAATTCAAAACTATAGTTAATAGGGGCCTTATTTGCGTGAGGCTTCAAATAAAGTACCACATTAGTTTGGTCTATTTTGATCAAAAACCACCATATAGTGGCGTCATCAAAAATGACTCTTAAGTATTACATTTCACACCTCTAGCCCATCGGGAAGTCTTTTGAAATTACATTAATTCGCGAAGGGTTTCAAATAAAGTACCACATTAGTTTGGTCTATTTTGATCAAAACCACCATATAGTGGCGTCATCAAAAATGACTCTTAAGTATTACATTTCACACCTCTAGCCCATCGGGAAGTCTTTTGAAATTACATTAATTTGCGAAGGGTTTCAAATAAAGTACCACATTAGTTTGGTCTATTTTGATCAAAACCACCATATAGTGGCGTCATCAAAAATGACTCTTAAGTATTACATTTCACACCTCTAGCCCATCGGGAAGTCTTTTGAAATTACATTAATTCGCGAAGGGTTTCAAATAAAGTACCACATTAATTTGGTCTAATTTGATCAAAACCACCATATAGTGGCGTCATCAAAAATGACTCTTAAGTATTACATTTCACACCTCTAGCCCATCGGGAAGTCTTTTTGAAATTACATTAATTCGCGAAGGGTTTCAAATAAAGTACCACATTAGTTTGGTCTATTTTGATCAAAACCACCATATAGTGGCGTCATCAAAAATGACTCTTAAGTATTACATTTCACACCTCTAGCCCATCGGGAAGTTATTTGAAATTACATTAATTCACGAAGGGTTTCAAATAAAGTACCACATTAGTTTGGTCCATTTTGGTAAAACCAAACTCACAATTTGCGTCATCAAAAATGACTCTTAAATATCAAATTTCACACCTCTAGCTCATCGGGAAGTGTCCTTAACAAAGCCATAAAGTTGGTGACCTTGAAAGAGTAAGTTAAATAAAAGCATTTAATTAATAAAAAACCTCCAATACTAAAAAAGGCTAGAGCCTTTGCAAAGTTTTTTTTTTTTGAATTTTCGAAGTAAAAAAATTATTAATTTTTTTACTTTTATTTATCAGTATTTAATTGAAATTTCCTGCCCCCCCCCCCCTCCTCGGCGGGTTTCAAAATAAAAATTTTATATAACGTATAATTCGAGAAAGAAAATCGTCGTCGTCGTCGTCTACTTATCAAATTCCAAATATTTATAAAATTTAAATGTTCATAAATATCTATAGGCAAAATATCTAAATGAGAATTCACATTTGATGTGATAAAAATCAATTCTTGGCCTCTGCATGCCAATTCGCTAAATTCTTTTTATTCTCCTGCAAGTATTGCTTCTGTAAATGGCGATTAATCAATCGACTGGCTCTGATTATTTATTTCGCTTTACTTTCCCGCATGATTCTTTTGCAAGTGATGGCGAAGACAGCGTTGAGGAAGAGGAGGGTGTTAAAAGAATATCTGGAGGGATATCTCTTTAAAGAGAACATTTTACCGCTTGAGACGGGATGTCAACTCCTGAGGCAAGAATCAAATAACTAGTAACTGTGATATACAGTTACAGTTAATTTCTATCATAATTTGTAAATATTTATCCGAAAAAATCAAAACCGATTTGACCGAAAACCGGTTTTTCAAAAGGTCGGTTTTTGTATAAACGCTAATCGATAATCATTCGACAGCCGCGGATGCTGTCTTGGACCACATCTCATCTTGAGAAAGAGCAAGTAGAGGAGCCATTGGATGCCAAATGCCGAAAAGACTCACGTTTTGAACACTCGCCCTGTTAATAAAATGCATCAACAACTTTGTAAATATTTAGACTACGGCAGTGACGCAACCAGGGATTTGTCTATTTTCTTCACCTTCCTGTAATTTTTAGATGCTCTTTAGAATGTATATTCTCATTTTGGCTTTCAAAATCGTTTGAAGCAATTTTACTCTTGTCCTTCATAGGAGTCCATGGAAACAATATATATATTTCAAACATGCTCAATAGACTATTCATTAGCCAGTCAATTTATAGTTTAAATATCAAGTTGCCCTCGGGCTTGACGTAGTTGGCTACCAACGCTACGCTCCTCCCTTGTATTCCAAGGGTCGAGGGTTCGGATCCCAGGCCGTCCGATGATTTTATTTAAGACAATTGGATACCAAATGCCCAATGCAGTTGTCGAAAAGAGTGAATGTGAATGGGTTGATTGGGAAAAAAGTGTGTTTTTTTTAAACAAAAAAAGATAGTGAGTTTGCGAGTTATGTTTCTGCTTAAAATTGGGCAAAATTGCACCCCCCTGGAGTCGAACTAACTTGTATGACCTCCACGCTTTCGCGGCGGGTGGACTACCCTTATCCTAGGCCGCCGACTCCAAGGGTGTGATTTTTTCCCCTCTCTTACAGAGAAATCTCTCCAAACTTGCTATCTTAATTATAAATATGTTTATAAATTTTACATATTGAATACTAATATACTAGCGCGAACTAAATACATGTCGATATAAATAGAGGGACAAGCAACGAACACGACTTCCAATTATCACTCCCGATTTTTTCAAAGGAAATATTTGAATTCATTTAAGATAGTGCAATTATAACGAAATGAACATGATTGTTTATATTTGACTTGCTTTATATCACGGCCAAATAGTGAGTGTATCCAACAGAAATTTGTCCAATAGTAATTTAGGTCTTAGAACTTTCTGTTTAGAAACTTGAGTGTGGGCAAGTTTGAGGGAGGATGGTCGAATTGAGAGGGAATCAAGGGAAACCAAACTCAAAGCAAACAACATTTGAACTGGATCTGTGTTGTTTCTGTTGGGAGAGAGAGAGAGAGGGTGAAAAATAGAAGAGAGAGACTCTCTCTCTCTGTTTGGTTTCTAAGGGGAGAAAATTAGTTATTTCGTGACAAGAGTCGCCACTACCGCGGCGGCGGTCGTTGACGAAACATTTTGCCTGCAGGCGAGATTGCGTGGTTTTATGCAGGAATTCATTTCCCTTTGACCCATTGCAGCCTCTGGCGTTTCTTCTCTTAGCCTTTTATCCGCTTTTATTAAATATAAGAGAGAGAGAGAGAGAGGGTTAACGATTTCCTTTTTAGCGATGATATTCGTCTGGGCTGCTACAAATATCAACAGGTATCAGTAGCTCCTTTAGATTTGATTAATGCCACCAGGCTTGTTTGCACTCTTGGGTACATGTGTATTTGCAGTAACATCAAGAGATGCATATTGTTATGACGACATCATTGTTTGGTTCAAATTTTGGAATATTTTTAATCAAAGTGAACGAGCTCTAAACATACCTCTTGAGTTCAATAAAAAAAAAACAAAATAACACCCCGAGGGGGGGGGGGGGGGAGTAATAAAAAAGGGGAAATAAAATGTGGGGTTTTGTGTGGGGAATATTTTTTTAAAATCAAAAACATTTTTCCCTTTATTTGGGCAACATCCCGTTGAAATTTAAAAACCAAATTTTATATGCTTAAAGAGACCCTTCTAGGGATTACAGGAAAAATATTTTCGTCCCGAAATTCATGTAACTTTTTGAGTTATTAATTCATAAAGTTACGATTTCTCCCATAGGAAATGTATGAGGAAACAATTATGTATTCTTTGCATTTATGTATTCTATGAATCTAAACAAATCTTCAAGCAAGAACTGGATTGGAATATTAATAATCATTTTTTTCGCATTGCCTGAATATAATATCGTTTTTAAATAATTGTGTACCTTTAAAAGATTATATGGCCTAAGATGCCGAAAAGATTATAAATCAAATTTTCTTCTTATAATTAAGAAAAGACGGAGTCCGCAGAAGGTGGGTGGCGCGGCTAGTGTACTGGTCACACAACCTCCGGCAATTTAATGTTGTGTTCTGTGCTTGTCACATCAATATTTTTATTATTTTGCCCATTTAGGCTTAATAAAGAAGGTTAAAAAAATGTATCTATAAATGTGTTATTTTTACTTTCTCTTACCTATATACCGGTATATGTATAAAAAGAGAAAGTATTGAATTCATGTAGAGATTTTGATGAAAATACATGATTTTAGATATCTGAGTCCAAAAAAGTGGGTCTGTCTGGGAACAAAATATCTCAAAAACGAAAAGAGCTAGCACAAGGAAATTTTATATTTAAGTTAAATATTCTCCTGGCGCATAACACGAAGCTTTTGAACAAAATCGCCAAAGAGTACTAGTAATTTATTGATGTATTTTGAAATTTTTTTCGATTTTCTCAAAATTCGTTTTAACATTTTTGAGTAAAATTTATAAGTCATTTATTTTTTAGATGCTCTTTAAATTTTGCTTTCAAAATTGTTTGAAGCACTCTTTACTCTTGGAATTCATAGAAGAGATAGAAGTCCATGGTAACAAAATATGTCTTTCTGTGTTTATACATTTTATATCTTGTATTCAAATTTATTATACTGTCGAAAACTAAATAACTAAAAATCTGGTAGAACATGTACAGACCAGGTAAGAGAAAGACTTGTGTTATCTATGCAAAAAGTCACACCAGATATTTTTATAATTTTTTTCGGATGCTAATAACATCAAAAAGTCTTTTGATAAAATTATTAAATAAGAACTTTTAAGTAAAGTTAAAAAATTCTTAGGCTTATAGCAAAAGATAAATAAAAGAAAATGTAAAACTTTCCATTTTATACGGTAATTTAGTGGTCATTAATTATTGAGCTGCATTTACTGTGTTGTATTATTAAGTACTTAGAAGGGAAAGGGACGTGTAGCGAGCGAGTGACTGAGTGACACTATTAAAGAACAGAAGACGCCTTGAGAATATGCAACCAATATCCCCTCGCTTTTTAATTATGAAAAGAAAATTATTATTTTTATTCCATTCCAATCCAGTGCCTGCTTGAGGATTTGTTTATTCATAGAATTATATAAATGTAAAGAATATATAGATATATCTCTATACATTTTCTATGGGAGAAATCGTAGCTTTAGGAATTAATAACTCAAAAAGTTATAGGAATTTTAGGATGAAAATAATTTTCCTATAATCCCTAGAAAGTCCTCTTTAAGGATATAAAATTTAATTTCAATATTCCAACGGAAAGTAGAAGCCCAAAATAGAGAATGACAGACACACTGACATTAGGGAATTAAACGAGTCCTTTGATGAAATTCATAAAATATAATATTTTCTTCTATTTATATAATTCGGTAATGTCCGTCTCTCTGACTGTCATGCTCTAATTAGGCAACTTCCCGTAATTTGAAAACCAAATTTTATATGCTTAAAGAGGACATTCTAGTGATTACAGGAAAATTATTTTCATCCCGAAATTCCTATAACTTTTTGTTATTAATTGCGGAAGTTACATTTTCTCCCATAGAAAATGTATAAGTAAACAGTTATGTATTCTTTGAATTTATGTATTCTATAAATGTAAACAAACCCTCAAGCAGGCACTGGATTGGGATAGTAATAATATTCTTCTGATAAGCTGGCGGATGGTCGAAGAGGATAGTAATAATAATATTCTTAGATAGTCTCAATTGAAAATGATCAAAATATTTATTAGTTTTATAATAACAGACACGGAGATAAACGTAGAGATTGTTATGTTCACCGATCACGAGCTGAAATGCATTGCATTTGGAGTGCGTTGATTATTTGCAAGGGTGTCCAACACACCGGGGCTTCCTCTGACGTCCGGAAATAGCACGTCAATGGATGTCGTCCATAAATCAGCACCCCCTGCCTGGGTCACCGGTAAGGGCAAACCCACTCTCCTCTATGAATGTATGTATGCCTGGCTGGGATGAATGTAGCCAAAGGCAATCCCCCTAACCCTTTGAATATGCCCAATGGATATTTATTACTTTGACTTACATCCACAAAGTTGGTCAAAATTAATGTTAGAGGTGTATACGTATTTAATAATCGAGAGAGACGAACTATTTCTCTAATAAATCAAAATGGCTTGGCTTGTTTTATAAATGTATAATTATATAAATAAACAGATCTTGTGGAAAAGGGAAGATGTAAACATCATAAATAAAATATAACCTTTTATCCTTTAAGAGAAATAAATTTAGGGCCGGTTTCTTCAATTCTAAACTAGCAATCCCTCGGTTAAGATTTTGAGTCTTTTCACATATAGTTAAATTAATCATATGATTAAATAAGAGACCAAATCGAAGTTATATAGCTAAAACACAAAGATCGGTATATGGGGTGAAATTAGCAACACAAGCCTTGATTGGCTTTAATTAATTATTTTAATTTTTAATAATTTTTCTCAAGTTACTAACTTCACGAAACTTTTCTTCTTATACCTCAGATTGTGAAAATAACTCATTTTTTTTTCTTTATAGTTTTCTTATTATGGGAGGTTTTAATTATAGATCACATTTGTATTAATTATTTATTAAATACGTTTTGGTTGATTATTCTGCAGTCTTTTAAGTTCTATGCACTAGCTCTGACTCAAATTAACTAACCTCTAAGGAACACCTTTGTGAAATTAGTAGCATTTTATAGGCATTGAAGGTAGACACCATCATTCATGGGGATGTTGCTAACTCCATTGAATATAAAATGTTACTAACTTGACGTAGGTGTACCTTAGAGGTTAGTTCGCTCGAGTCTGAACAAGCGCACAGTATTTGAAAACGACGAGGTCATATTGTATAATTTTGGCTTTTGAATATTAGGCTATATCAATTCTTATCAAATTAATATAATAGATGCAAAATGCAAGATAACCTAAAGTGTATTATAATTTTTAAAAATAAGCTTCATAATTTAAAAACAAAAATAATAATAATCTATATATATAATAGCTGAGTGTCCGTTTGTCACGCTCTGTTTGACCAACTTTCCGTTGGAATTTTGAAACCAAATTTTGCTATCTTATAGAGGACACAGTTACGGAGAGTTCAGAAAAAATACTCGGATCCCCAAATTCCTATGTTATTGAGTTATTAATTCCTAAAGTTACAATTTCTCCCATAAAAAATGAATAGGGAAATATTTGTGTATTCTATGAATGTAAGCAAATCGTTAAGCAGGCATTGGATTGGAATAGTAATAATAATTTTCTTTTCATAATTATGACAAGGCGAGCGTCCGCCACAGGCGGGCCTGAGCCAGCTAGGAGGGAGTGAAGCCGAAGGCGGGCTAGTAATAATCAAAATCTCTTAATGATAATGGAAAAATTAAAATAAAACGATATTTCACTAGATATTTATTTACTTATGTTTTATAATTGTCCAACATTTCAAAGCACGACAATCAGTCATTTGAAGCCGGGGACATTAATGGTCAAAGTTAACCACCCATTTGGGCTGGCTAATCAATAAATATGAAAATAAATATAATAGGCTTTGTATGGGTACTCGGTTCCCTTGGAAACCCACTCGAGTGAACGAATAGGCCTGCCTGCCTATATTTAATCAGGTTTTAATGGATCTCCATTTTTTTTTTTTTTTATGCAAACATTCATACGTTTTCGATATTATATTTTAGGCCAACTCAAGTGTTTGAAAATCATCTACAATGATGAAAAAAAAATCAGAATTTGTATAGTGGAGAGAACAAATTATATTTAAATTAATGAGAAATTAGAAAAAGTTATAAACAACTAAAATAAAATAATCTGGTATGAGTGACCGCACAGCACTTAACTTTGGTTATGTTCTGTGCTGCTCACACCAGATTTTTTATGTATTTTGTTTCCGGCAGTGCAAGATGTAAAATATTTAAATTTAGTTACTATGGTCTCTTAAGAAATATAGGGTGTCCCTATAAGAACTCAATTTTTAAATTGTTAAAAAAACGCAGTTTTTTCGGGGATTTCTGATATTTTTATTGAATTATAAAGTAGACATGGTGCGATTATGTATGGAATAGAATATTCGACAAATGGCTTTTTCATGAACTTTTCGACATTTTCGCAAAGTTGCGGGTCTATCTCAAGGATGACGATTTGGATCTCGACCTTGAGGTCAGGAATTGTTTGAGGTTTATTGGCATAGACCTGAGATTTAACAAAATCGCAGAGGAAGAAGTCGCAAGGCGTTAAATCGCAAGATCTCGGTGGCCAGTTGACATCGGAGATGATTCGGCCTGGAATTGATGATCCATTAAATCGATTGTTTAATTCGCGGTGTGGGGCCATTTGTCGGATACTCTATTCCATATTTAATCGCAACATGTCTACTTCATAATTCAATAAAAATATCAGAAATTCCCGAAAAAAAACTGCATTTTTTAAAACAAATTAAAAATTGGGACACCCTATATAAAAGTAAAGTATGCTTCAAACATTTTTGAGAGCAAAATGAAAATATACATTTTAAAAAGCATCTATGAATTTTAATCAAAATCGTTTAAGCGAATTTTGAGAAAATCGAAAAAAACTGAAAAAGTACATTAGTAAAGTACTAGTACTCTTTGAACGATATTGTTCAAAAGTTTTGTGTTACATACCCACCCTAAGTCCAACAAAGTGGGTCTCTCATCCACTTTATTGGACTTAAAGGGCCTCAAAACATCTATTTACATCAAAATCTTGACATGAATCCATACTACATATAAACATATATAGATAAGAGAAAGGCCTATGATCCATATTTTTGTAAACTTGACCTGAATATTTAAAAAAAATTAAAAAACACACACAGGAAGTAGAGAGTGAAGAAGGAAGTGGATGTAACGGTTGTTTTGCAACGTCTGGGAATCGAACGAGTGACAGTTGAGAAGTAGTGACCTCTCCCTGTCGGAAACAGTGAACTTTAGAGGGATGCGGTGTGTGTAGTATAGTATAACTAGCGGGAGGGGGGTGGAAACAAACGGTTCAGTCTAAAAAAAAAAAAAAAAAACACCCTGAAGAAGAACCCCAAACAGACGTTACGCGTAAACTTTTTTGACATTTTTCACAAGACGTAACAACTTGGTGTGTTTGTTTTAGACGTAACCAGATCTTTAGCTTTTTTGGGGAAGAAGAAGTGGGGTGGTGGGGGTGGAGGGAGGGTGGAATGAGGTAGTGGCGGCAGAAGCAGCCTTCTTTTTTGTTTCGTTTGTGATGCATGCTTAACACGTGGATGGCCCTTCAAAAAACACACCCCATCCACGCCCTCCTGCCTAACCTTACTAATTCATTTGACTTTGTCGACAAACATACCACGAACGAATGCCATTAATCAAAACGTTGTTTTGTTTGAGCCGCCCATCATCAAGATGGAATCCCGGGCTATTACAAAGGACTACCGATTTTTATTTAATACCCAGAACGAAACAGCCCTTCCAACAAGTATGTACAGAGAATACCTTTCTCCTGTTGTTTTTTTTTTTTTTTTTAATCAAATTTACTTCAATCATTTCTAAATTAAAAATATGAGAACGAGATAAAAACAAAAGAAAACTGAGATATTAAATCGAATTACAGGCAAGAGATCTCTGATTAATAATAAGATGAAAAAATATTTTGCCTTTTTTTTAAGTGGATTCTTTTTTATTTAAAAAAAAAAAAAAACAATTGTTTTATCTCGAAAAAAGAATATTCTGATTTTAGTCAACTTATTAAAAAATCTGTTTCACACAACATGCTTTTGAATTCGATAATTGAAAGTTGTGTTCTGTGTTTGTCACATCAGATTTATTGAGTCGCTAATATCTGTCACGCTTTATTTAGGCAACTTAAATTTCGAAATTAAATTTTATATGTTTAAAGACGACCTTCTATGGATTACAAGAAAATTATTTTTGTCCCGAAATTTCTATAACTTTTTGAGTTACTAAATACCGAAATTACAATTTCTCCCATAGGAAATGTATGAGAAAACATTTAATTTATGTATTTTATGAATGTAAACAAGCAGGCACTGGATTGAAATAATAATAATTGTCTTCTCATAATTAAGAAAAGGCGAGGGAGTTTTCTGGGTGAGGGCCTCGTGCCTTCTGGGGGGGGGGGGGTCGGCCCCCCGGAACCCCCCTTGTTACACCCATGGACAGCCCCCTGGCTAGGTCCGAAGCAAACCGAAGGCGGACTGAGTGGCTAGTATATTAGAATTCAAGATATAAAATTAATAATCATAGAAAAATATTTTATCATGGTAACCATTTCAAAGGTAAAATATGCTTCAAACAATTTCAATGGCAAAATGAGAATATAAATTTTAAAGAACATCTGAAAAATAATTGATTTATGAATTTTAATTAAAATCTTTGAGAGCGAATTTTAAGAAAATCGAAAAAAACTGAAAAAGTATTAATATATCAGTAAATTACTAGTACAAAAGTACAGCCAAAGCTTGACTGGTTCTATTTCAAAGTTTATTTTCGGGCCTCAGTGGGAGAAATTTCAACCTCCTAACTCTTCGTTCAAGAGATATTTTGTTCACAGACTGAACATTATATGGGACCTACTTTTTGGACTCAAGAAGGCGACATCAAACCATCAAAATCTCGACATCGAATTTTTGACATGAATCCAATACTTTCTCTCTCTCTATATATATTACATATATACACATAGCTAAGAGAAAGTAAAACGACCTATAAATTTAATCTAGGATTATAATGATTTTTAAAAGAATATTTACTAAAATGCCGGGAGTAAAAGTAAAAAAGCAACAGCAGCACCTCGTATTTAATGTTTATAATATATAGCCATTTGGTTTAAACATTTAAACAAATTAAAAGCCGAAACCCTTTGAAACGGGCGTTAAGCTGTTTGCCTATTTAAATGCATATGATATATTCTTGATTTAAAAAAAAAAAAAAGCTACTAAGCAAAAAGGAAGATCAAACAGTTTTATTTCGTAATTTGGAATGTATACTCGCAGACATAAACACACACACATACATACACACATCAGTAGATAATTTTTAATCTGGTTTTTCTGTGGGGAGTGAGATAAAACAAAATACATATATTTTTTTAAAGTATATTAATTAAAAAAGATTTTATCACACTTATTTATTTTGAAATTAATTTGACTATAATATTATAAAAAAAAATTTAATTATTTTTTACTCCATATATGTGCCGTATATATAGTGTAGGTTTATTTATATTGGAGATAAATTTTTTTTATTTTATTGACTAACAGCAGCTCCCTACTTATTAAGGAATATTTAGATCTCTTTAAATTTAGAAAAATATCATTATCATTGTATTAAAAATTTTAATTATGTAAAAATATTTATTATTTTTTATTTAAGAGATTTAATAATTTATTTAATAGCCGCGCCGCCCGCCTTCGGGCCTAGCCGAGGGCTTCGCCCCCCTGGACCCCCCGCCAGCTGGCTCAGGCCCGCATGCGGCGGACCCTCGCCATTTCTTCTTCATTATGAAAAAAAAATTATTATTATTCCATTCTAATCCAGTGCCTGCTTGAGGATTTGTTTACATTCATAGAATACACAAATACACAAGAATACATAAATATTTCTCTATACATTTCCTATGGGAGAAATCGTAACTTTAAGAATTAATAACTCAAAAAGTTTATAGAAATTTCGGGAGGAAAATAATTTTCCTGTAATCCCGAGAAGGCCCTCTTTAAGCATATAAAATTTAATTTCAAAATTCCAACGGGAAGTTGCCTAAATAGAGCGTGACAGACAGACAAACAGACGGACATTAGCGAATTATATATATATATATATATAGATTAAAATAAAATGCCTTTGATTTTTAACTTTGCCCATCAACCGTAGGTTGGACAGGTAAAGTTAATGTAATCATAAAAAAAATCGAAATTTTTCTGAAGCTGCCAAAATGCGTTTTGAGGGCCCCTGAATCCATTTAAGTAGTTTTTAGAATGATGTCTATGTGTGTGTCTGTGTCTGTGTGTGTGTGTGTGTCTCTGTGGTAATTTTTTTCGTCAATGAAATCTCAAAAACTATTCATTCAATTGTTTTGAAATTTTGCACCCATAAACTAGGGGTAGAGGCCAAGAACTGAAAAGCTTTTGATAAATATCGGACCATTAGGGGGGGGGGGGGGCTCTAGGGGGGGGACAAATTTTTTTCTTCCATAACCTATAATTTTTTTTATATTTTCAGAAACTAGACTTCTTCTCGAGTAAAATGATATATAATATGTATAACATCGGACCCTTAGGGGGGCTCTAGGGGGAACAAATTTTTTTTTCTTTCATAACCTATAATTTTTTTTATATATCCAGAAACTAGACTTCTTCCCGAGTAAAATGATATATAATATGTATAACATCGGAATATCAGGGGGGCTCTAGGGGGGGGGGGACAAATATTTTTTCTTGAATAGTGGGTGGGCAAAGTTGTGCGCTCGGCTTAGTCCGACCCTTTATTCATAAATCCAGATAGAAGCAATACTTTCCTATGGGCAAATTTTGAGTCTCCCAATTTTTGAGTTTTGAGTATTTTTCTCGTGGACCCATCCATAACCCCATACAGACTCCAACATAACAACTAGAAAATTTTTTTAAAGAAATTCCACTGAAAAGTTGGAAACCGAGCGTGATAGACGAATAGACGGATATTTCACTATTTTTGCAGTATTCAAAGAATAATTAATAAAAGAACGAGAAAATAAAAAAAAAATTTCTCTATCCTTTTATTTTATCTTACCTACTTATTTAATAATATTGATATCATGTCAAAATTTGATGTCAAGATCTTGACATCAGTCGACTTTGATGGAAATACATATTTTGACGTCCCAAAATGATCTGTCTGTGACTAAAATAAAGCATGAGGAAATGAGCTTCGAGGTTAAAATTTGTTATTTAAGTTAGTGTTTTTATAAATTTTAAATCTTGAATTCGAATGTACAGTACTGCCAGAAGCTTAATAAATGTGGACACAAAAAATCTGTGGTGATAAACACAGAACACAACTTTTGGTGGCGGCGATTAGTCACACATGCATTACTAGAGATATTATGGTATTTTAAATGCACATTTTAGTGCATACCCGAATTAACACTAACATTAGGGTGTATGAAAATTCGGTCTCAAAAAAAAAAAGGTCATTCACATTCTAATGAATTTATATTCAACAAAGGAGGTGCACAAATATTTAATTAAATCAAAATATGGTTGATATTAAAATGTAAGTAAAAATAATTGAAACATAAAATAGCGTAAATATTAACTTTGCCTAACGTAGGGGTTTACGATTTCAAGCTCAAATGTGTAAATAAATAGTTGCATATTCGATTTATTATTATATATACTCTAGACGTCTATTTCCATTGATTTAAATTTCTATAGTTGCTTTTCTCGGCCCATAAATTTAGAGAGAATGAATAGCAATCAGACATTTCATGCCTGGCTGTGTGTGTGTTTTGCCTTTATTAACAAACGACTACTCGCTTCGCTTCTATAGTCCTAAAGCAGCGGCAGTAAATGCACCCTGCGATAAAACGTTTCGCCGATATGCTAACTGTTAACGTAAATTATTCATAACGACAGCCGATAGATTTCGAACTCAACTAGATACCTACTAAATCATCAACAACGATAAAATTAAATAACCCGATTTTGGCATTTATGCGAATATCATCATCCATCTTTATTAATTATACTAGCTGCGCCGCCTGCTTCAGCTGGCTCGGGCCCGCCTGAGGCGAACCCTCGCTTTTTCTTATTTATGAGAAGAAAATTATTATGCCAATCCAGTGACTACTTGAGGATTTGTTTACATTCATAGAATACATAAATACAAAAAATACATAAATGTTTCCTGGTACATTTCCTATGGGAGAAATCGTAACTTAAGTAATTAATAACTCAAAAAGTTTTAAGAATTTTGGGACGAAAATAATTTTCCTGTAGAAGAAGGTCTCAGACAGAGAGGCGGACATTCGCGAATGGGGGGGGGGCATATATATATAAAGAGGCGATTAGCCCAGGGGATAAAGTACTTAAGCTTATAATCCTGAATTGAAAACAACTCGAGTTCAAATCCACCTCCTGACAAAATATTATCTAACTCTGTGAGATACCTCCTCCTGAGGAAGGAAACAGGAAACCCACCTCAGTATTATTCTTATGCAAGTTATCTCTCAGAGTAACCACAACGTGTCAATTACTGAAGTGAATTCGTGAGTGAGATATATATTATTCGCCAATGTCTATCTATCCGTCGGTCTGTCACGGTCTTTTTAGGCAACTTCCAGTGGAAATTTCTTAACCATAGGAAAATTCATTTTACAGGAATTTGAGATTTTGAGGAGACGAATATTTTTTCCTGTTCTCATCCTCACATCCTGTAGGAGTATGCAAAATTTCTTGTTTCGGGAAGAAAGCGTGACAGACAGTCAAAGAGATGAATATTCCTCTATTATAGAGTATAATAAAAATTATAGTGAATAGATTTTTTCTAAAACTTGAAATAAAATTAAACAAAAAACAAAGCTTCTACATACAGTGCGGGACTTCCTTTAGAAACCCTCAGTAAAATAAAGAATACCTAATATACATTTGTATAAATATGAAAGTAAACAATCTACCCTATTTGTATTTATGTCAGTTTGTGTGTGAGTATAAGAATGCAGGTGCGTGTGTGTATGTGTGTGGCAAATTGCTTTAGTGGAATACGTAGTTGCAAATACCTTAGCAAGAATACGGCCCAAGAAAGCAAGAGTTTATCGAGAAAATGGGTTTGAGTTTATGATCCTCCCGGGGAAAGAGAAAAAAAAAAGTCCATCTAAAAATAAACCAGCCTCCATTTGCTTTGCCAAAACGAGCGTCATTACTCTGCGTTCAATTTCACTTATTTCGGAGTAGACGCTCGGCATTCACTTCGCTATTTTTTATATTATAATTTACTTTTTCTTTTTTTTTTATCTGATCTTCAAATTGCTTGCTTGTCATCCCATGAGTATTCTTCTTCTTCATTGAATACAATTCTATATCGATATTATTAAAGTGAAATATATTAAACTAGCCGCGCCGTCTGACTTCGGCGGATGCCTCGCTCTCCTGGATTCCCCGGCAGCTGGCTCGGGTCTTCCTGTGGCGGACCCTCGTCTTTTTTTAATTATGGGAATAAAATTATTGTTATTCCAATCCAGTGCTATTGAGGATTGGTTTACATTCATAGAATACATAAATGCTAAGAATACATAAATGTTTCCTCTAATATTTCCTATGGGAGAAATCGCAACTTCAGCAATTAATAACTCAAAAAATTGGTTTGGGATGAAAATAATTTTCCTGTAGTCCTTAGGTCTTTTTTTATCATAAAATTTGCCTTAAATTTAAAAATTAAAAATGAAATTTTCTGTTTATATAGGCTATATATAAAAGGTATAGGTCTATATAAAAAGTATAAAATAGAAAAATATTCTGTTTCATTTGATTCATTATACAAAAGATTGTACCATTTTCAAATTGACATTTATATGGATACCATGGGTAAACTGTATATGTATGTATATTTATTTCTAAGATTTATTTGACTTGTAATGACTCATATTTGTGATTTGTTCGTTGCAGAACCGAAACTGGTAGTATTTGGACATCAGTCATCAAGTTAATAAAAATCCTGAAAATAATTCTGATAAGGAGTAAACTTCCACAATTAATTTAGTCATATTCTCTTACAACTTCCTAATTTCTATAAGTATAATAGAAAATAAATGGGCTCAATATCGTCTTATAAAAAATAAAAGTCAATTAATTATAATAATTAAAAGCAGAGGTGGAGATCTCGCCTCTTGGGCTAGGAATTCGGTGGGTGGTGGTTGATCGATGAAAATACTCTAAAAAGGCGATAGTATTAAAAAAAAAAAAATTGAAATTATTTTTTAGTTAATATATACTTCGTATTTATAATGAATCTATATATATAATTATCTAATGTCCGTCTGTCTGTCTGTCAAGCTCTATTTGTGCAACTTCCCATTGGAATTTCGAAACCAAATTTTATATGCTTAAAAAAAACCTTTTAGGGATTACAGGAAATTTATTTTCGTCCCGAAATTCCTATAACTTTTTAAGTTATTAATTTCTAACATTACGATTTCTCCCATATGAAATGTATAGAGAAATATTTATGTATTCTAAGAATGTAAACAAATCCTCAAGCAGGCACTGGATTGGAATATAATAATAATTTTCTTCTCATAATTAATAAAAAGCGATAGTCCGCCTGAGAGGGGGTCCAAGGTGCCAAAGGCGGGCGGTGCGGCTAGTAAATAATTATTCAACTCATCATTTATATAAATTAATAGAAAATTGCAATCTTTTGATGGATCGAAACTATCTTCAAGATGTTGACCTTATTTTCAAATTTATCTAAATGAAAATTTCAGAAGAAAAATAAAACAAGCCTATAAATTGAGAATCTTATCATTTTCTGCATGATAATGCAAAAAAAAAAAACTTGCATTTTCGCCTCCTTAATTAAGGCCTGAATTGATTAGATCAAAACATTTAATTAGCAGTGAAGACAATTTAATTGAATTTAAACCGTTTTGTAAGCGACATACCAAAAGCAATATTCATTAAGCAGAACTGCATATCATATAAGCAAAACGATTAGACACTAAGACACACATACATCCACGTGATGCTCGTCATTAAAGTGATGATGGTAGTTGGGAGGTGAGCCATTGTCAACCTTATAATCAATTACGTGCATTCCGAAACAATGGCTGGCCGTGATTAATCGAGCTACAACTCCGAGTGTCAAGGGTGGTCCAGGAGATGGTAACAGATGCACTGCCATTAATCAGCTGTTCGCAAACGGCGATGTTGATGGTGGACACCCTGCAGCCTGCCTACCCGGGTGTGTGTAGCCAGACGACTTCCACATTCCTCTGACAAGCAACGAGTAGTTGTATGCAGGTGCTTGAGCTAATCTTTAAATAGTAGCTATCAAAAATCAACACGGTTCAAATAAAAGAAAATTAATCGACAGGCTTGATGAAGTGAAGAATCATCAAATAATGAATTTTGAATGGGCGATCCTAAAGAACAAGTAGGTAAAAGAACTCTTAATAAGGAAAGAAAAATATTATTATTACAATCCAGTGCTTGAGAATTTGTTTACATTCATAGAATACATAAATGCAAAAAATACATAAATATTTCCTCATACATTTTCCATGGAAGAAATCGTAGCTTCAGCATTTAATAACTCAAAAAGTTATTGGAATTTTCCTGTAATCCCTAAAAGGTAAATTCGAACAGGAAGTTGTCCAATTAGAGCGTGACAGACAGACGGTCATTAACGAATTATATATATATAGATTATATGAAATATGAGAATGTGGAATGACAGACGTAAATACAGTATTTAAGGTTAAATAAATCCTTAAAGTTTATCTAATTATTTGTTTAAAGAATTCTTGTTTATAGATATTTTCTTATGGTGAAGTGGAGAGGCAAAGTTAGGACCGCCGACCCCGAACCGTGGAAATAATCAGGCGAAGAAAGAAGAAGAAAAGATTTAAGATTTGATAACTTTGAAAAATGGTTATTCTCAAGATTTAGTCCAAGAATATTTAGTTTCCAGGAGTACATTTCAAGATGTAAAATTTATAAATAGGAAAATAATTTTTTAATATTTTATTACCATGGACTTGTATGAAGTAAAGTGAGGTACAATATCAAGTTCCACCCATGCGTTTTCTACTTGTGATTATTTCATTGTTTTTATAAAAGAAAATGAAAACCTTTAATGGATATTTTCTAGGTTTGAACCATGAAAGTTCCCATTAAAAAATATATACTATTTTTTTTTTTTAAATAATGAAATAATCACAAGTAGAAAACTCATGGATGAGACTTAATATTGTCCCTCACTGTACAAGAGTAAAGTGTGGTTCAAACAATTTTGAGAGCAAAATGAGAATATACATTTTAAAGAACATTTAAATAAATAATAGGTTTATGAATTTTGAGGAAATCGGAAAAAAAAACTGATAAAGTACATCAGTAAAATACTTGTATTCTTTGAGTGATTTTGTTCGAAAGCTTTATATTTCGTGCCAAGGGAGGTAATTAATTTAAATATAAAATCTCCAACTCGTAGCTCATTTCCTTCTTGATTTTTGAAGACACAGAATGACCATTTTGCGGGACCCACTTTTGTGGACTCAGAAGACCTCATTCTATCAAAATCTCTACATCAAATTTTTGACATGAATCCAATACTTTCTTTTTATATGTATAAGAGAAATTAAAATTTTTTTGGATTATATGAGAAATTAGAAGAGTAGTTTCTTTTTTATTAGGTAGTCAACGGTAATGAAAGATTATTATTGATGGGATTTTAAGTGAACATTTCGGTCCGGGAATTTTAAGAGAGTTTCTTAGTTCTTAAAAAAAAAAATACCAGAGATGTGGAAAACAAGGTGTCTCTCTGCTTTATAACAAAATCAATAATGAAAATACGAGTCATTTAAATAAAAAAATATATGAAAAGTTTCCCTTAAAAAACACCAAGAGAGTGTGTGTGCCTGTGTCAACTTGTTTGCTTTTAAACAAAGAAAAAAAAAGGTTATAACTCACTATTATCAATATTCTGGGGACGAAATAAATTCGAACCCGCCGCCTTTGTATGGTGTGAGAGAGAAAGAGAATTCACGCCGCACTAAATAAATTTATGATGGAAATATTTAAAATGTACGACATTGGAACCTAAATGCGATATATTTACCCCAAAATGAATGGGGTTGGAGGGGAGAGATGTGGAGGTAAACAAGAAGAAGAGTTTTTTTTTTTTTTCTACTTTATTCCGAGAGATGAATATATTACATATTTTAAAAACAAATGTATCACGCGCATGATATATTTAGGCCTCCTACCCCGCCTCTACCACTCACTCACTATACCGCACATGCAACAACAACAACAACGATGGATGTCGTTGCGTGTTGCAAAATTTCTTTTTTTTTTTATTTTATTTTATTACTTTTTTTACACATTTATTTTTTTATCTTTTATCATATTACTTTTCTTTCCATAACAATTATTATTATTAATAACTTGATTAAATATACACAAGATGATAGATTGAAAACTTTGTTGTTGTTTTTTCCATCTTATAGCATGAAAACTTAATTAAATCTTTGGAAAATTTAAAAAAGTAAAGAAAAAATTAACGGCACGTGATTTTTTTTTGTTAAGTACTTTTTGTTACTTTCTCTTTTTGTTCTTAATTTCAATAATTTTTTAACATTCTTTATTGTAGCTGTCAATCAGTCTCTGTCGTATTCTGATTGGGTAACTTCTCGTAATAAAATTTTAAATCGTCAAATGGATTATAGGAAAGTTTCGTCCCGAAATTCCTATAACATTTTGAGTTATTAATGGTTGAAGTTACTATTTCTCCCCCTATGAGGAAACATCCACATTCCACTGAGAAAAAAGCTAAATTGTAGAGTTTTGGAAGTCATTCAAATAATTATCCAAGAAAGATGGATTTTGGATTTTCAGATTCACAAAAAACAAACAAAAATTACTTACAAAATCACAATAATTACAAAGCCAGAGAACCACACACACCTGCACGTCAAAATTGCCATTACTATTCCAATCCAGTGCCTGCTTGAAGTTTTATTTACATTTATAGAATACACATATGGAAAGAATACATACATATTTCTCTATACATTTCCTATAGGAGAAATCGTAACTTTAGGAATTAATAACTCAAAAAGTTATAGGAATTTCGGGATGAAAATAATTTTCCTGTAATCCCTAGAAGGTCCTCCTGTAATTTAGTTTCAAAATTCTAACGGAAAGTTGCCCAAATAGAGCGTGACAGAGGACAAACGGACAGACAGACGAACATTAGCGAATTATATCAACAGATCTTAATAAAAAAGAAATTTTTTTTCAAGTAATTTTTAACTTTGACATGTCTGATGATGGTTTAGTATGTAACTGAAACTGTTAAACATTTGCAATGTCAGTCGCTGCGCCGCGCTGGTCCTAGTTAAATTTTCCTATATTAAATATTGTCTAATATTTATTTAAAAAATTCCGAATGACTGAAAAATATCCAAAGTACATTATCAAGCAATCAACGAATTTATAAATTTTTAAAATAAAAAAGCTGACACATTTACATAAATAACTTAATTGTGTACTTCTTTCTTTACTTTTAGTGATTATTATATAAAAAAAATTATAAAATACGTATTTTGAAGGGTTCAGACTCCATTTATTATTAGAAATAAAACCAAAACTTTAGTAGGCAAGTACCAAATTAACTTATTCCACTTCCTATTCAATGTTTAGAAAATAAGGCATGAAATATCAAATCAACATCAAAATAAGGTTGTAAACTAATTATTTTCCATGATATAATCAAATTAGTTTACGGTTAAAGAAAACTCTGGACATGCACACTTAACTAAATGCGAATAGCGTGATGACAAAGTAGAGACGGAATAGCGGCTAAATAATATCAGATTAAATACTCTACTTTTTTTACCCTCTCAATGAAAAAAAAAAAATACATCCATTTCGATGATTAAAAACAATTATATTTGTTCTTATAATTACTTTTTTTGACATGAAAGAATGGACAGTCAGTTGCTTGTCAAAATATTAAGTAATTAAATAATTCCAGCATAAGAAAAGTTATTTTTCATTTTTAATCAAAAGTAAATAATTAAAATGAGAAAAATTTATCCATTCCATTTTAAAAATTAACTGACTCTTCGTAAAAAATCCTTATCTTTATTTAAATTCTAAGTGTCCTATTAAGATCGCTCATTTTGAATTTACCGCCATTATTTTTGTGTTGGCCACACTGACAGCTGTCAAATGTGAACATTGAGGTTAAATCATAATGACGATAATAGATTTTCACAAATTCTATTCGTTGTACGTCCATCAGAGTTGGGTTTTATTTTTTTTATTTATTTTTTTTTTTTTTTGGAATGGGTGCATAAGGTCCGAAGACCTATAATGACCAATAGTCACATGCAGCCAGGAAGAAAATAAAAATAAAAGGAGAAGCATAAAGGGGAAACTCAACTGCGGGAACTGAGAAGATGCCTGTTGAGGTTAGACTTGAAAGTCTGAAGATTGTAGGTTTTGGGGAAGATAGACGCAGGGAGCTTGTTCCAATCACGGGAGGTCATGGGGACAAAGGAAGAATGAAATTGTTTTGTTCTGTTAGTCGTGATCTGAACAGCATAGGGATGCTGGGAAGATGCCTCTCTTGTGTTCCGTGAATATGTTGCAATGGGTGGGATAATTGATTTTAATTCGGCAGAGCATTGACCATGGTAATACCTGTAGAAGAGAGATAGTGAAGATACTCTTCTTCTATGATCTAGTGACTGTAGGGATGCAGTAAGGGTAGAATCACCTATCAGTCTAATTGCACGCCTCTGTATGGCTTCCAAGGAGGAGAGAGCGTCTTTCGACGCCCCTCGCCAAAGGTGGGAACAATATTCAAGACACGGCTGAATTTGGGCTTTATAGAGGATTAGGAGTTGTTGGGAGGAAAAGTAACGCTTCGTTTTGAATAGGAAACCCAATTTCCTTGCGGTAGATTTAACCACAGAAGAGATGTGGTTGCTCCAGGAGAGATCAGATGTAACTGTCACTCCCAGAACAGAAAATGAATCTTTGAACTCGAGACTATTTATACAAGATTTTGTAGTTTTATACAAAAATCGTGGATAAAAATACCTATAAAACTATGGCGGACGTATGAAACTCGAATGCACCTGCGCAACGTCGACGAGAAAGGGAAATTCAAATAAAATTCATTTATCTTTTAACCTTTTTTTTTTTCACGGAGTTGGTTTTTTACAGTTTTTTTTATATCGGCCTAGTTTTATCCGTGGTAGTTTTTTCCATGTATAAAACCGTGTATTATACTCAGCGGATAAAATTTGCCAACTCTGGCTTCAATGTATTTAATTTCAATATTTCAACATGTGACAGCTGTCAATCAACATCGCAGTGTGGCCAACTCAAAAAAATGGCGCTATATTCAAAATATGGGACACCCTTTGTTTTTAAATTGACTATATCTCTCTGACTTTGGCTTTGACCCGCCTTCTTTTCTTATCTTGGACTTTTTCGTTTCTAAATTCCTAACTCAGAAGATATCAGATAGTAATATTAATTCGCTAATGTCGGTCTGTCTGTCTTTGGGCAACTTCCTGTTGGAATTTCGAAATTAAAATTTATATGCTTAAAGTGGACCTTCTTGGGATTACAGGAAAATTAGTTCCTCTCGAAATTCCTATAACTTTTTGAGTTATTAATTGTTGAAGTTACGATTTCTCCCGTAGAAAATGTAGGAGGAAACATTTATTCTTATTTTATGTATGCTATGATTGTAAACTAGTTAAATTAATTTTTTATAATTTGATTATTAATTTGTCTTATAAATATTACTTTATTTCTATTAGAGAAAAAAAAAATATGTGAAAGTACATCACACAACTTTCAAATAGTGAAAGTAAAAGAAAGTTGTATAGTTCGTCACACCAGACTTTTTCATTTTTCCACTTTCATATTGAGACTATTTATGGATTTATTTGTTAATTATACTAAATTATATCGATAGTTCTTCGGGACTATCAACTCAAAATAGGGCCGTGCTTGGCATTGCTTAACTCTAACGATCTTGGTGACTGTTCTCTTGTAAGAAATAAAAAAAATAATAATTTACAAGAGAAGCATTTCTCGTGCGCCAAATGCGCAGCTGGTTAGTAAAATATTTGATAACAAAAAGATATTTCTTTATATCTCTAATAAACCGACTATGTCCGGAGAATATCTCGTTTTATTATTTCAAATTATCGTGCTTGAGCATAAAATGTCATTCATTAGCGACACATAATTTTTCCTCTTATATTGTAATAATAATGACTGCAACATTTTTATTTTAAAATTTGAATAAATTAAAAACTTAAATACCCTTTTGTTCATAATAGAAAATATACTTGATATTAATATTAGACTATATTTATGCTCACTCAATATATAAAGAAAATAAGTTAGTGGTGAACTCACTTTCGGTGAATCCTTTTGTAAAGATGAATCAAGAACTAATCACAGGCGAGTGCTGAAAAAAAAAAGAATTAATATCAATACTGTATATAAATCAGACTCAATTTTTAATAAAAATATATTCGATTCCTATGAGAATCAGTCAAAGAAAATAAAAAAAATAAAAAATTATAATTTTTTTTTTGACGAGAAGCGTTATTAGAATATATATGTATTTGGGGTTCAGGCATTCTTATTTAAGCCATTTGGTATCCAAATGGCTTAAATAAAATCATCGGACTACCTGGGGTCCGAACCCGCGACTCTTGGTATACAAGGTAGGCGCGCTACCAAGTACACCATGTCCGAGCGCTATTTTTAATTTGAGATTAAATTATTATAATTAATAGGCTTAAATTTTTCATAAGGCGAGATAAAACCCAATGTTTTTATTTACATATAGAATTTTTTTAAATAGTCATAAAAAAAAATAAAATTTCTAAATTAAAAAAAAAAAAACCGAAAAATTCTACTGACTAAAAGCGGAGCCCGCCTAAGGGGAGCGGCGATAGTAGTTAAATGTACTATATAATTTAGGAAATAAAAATAATTTTTTTTTTTATTTGTTTTAAGGTCTTTTTCCGTATCTAAGGCTCCATTTCTATTTATTTTAAATGATTGGTAGCCAATTCAATTGCTTGGGACGGGAAGTGAACCCGAGACTCCAGGCACGAGAAGATTAGCTTGTGTTACGGGTCACGGGCTAAAAATAAATATCTCTATATAATAATAAATAATTCGCTAATGTCCATCTGTCAGTCATTCTCTATTTCGTCAATTTTCTGTTCGAATTTCGAAACGAAAATTTTATATGCTTAAATTACAGGATTACAGGAAAATTATTTTCATCCCGAAATTTCTGTAACTTTTTGAGTTATTGATTGCTGAAGTTATAATTTCTCCCATAGGAAATGATTAGAGAAATACAGTATTTGAATTCTTTGAATTTATGTATTTTATGAATGTGAACAAGCAAGCACTGGACTGGAAGGCGTAAGGCGCTGCAAAGTCTTTTAAAAAGTGATAAACGTCTACAGTGCAAAGCAAGTTTTTTGATTGGCTAAATCTGGCTGAATTTTAAAGTCATTTCCAGGCAATAATAAGCGAACAGCTTCAGCTCTTAAATGGAGTTTAGGTACATTTATTTAATATAATAATCTTATATTATTATTACAATCTTTACGACAGTTAGAAAAGTAAAAGTCCCACCCCCCTCCCTTCCATCCTCTTCATTTCTACTACTTGAGCTGAAAGGCACACACTTCCTGAATTTTCGAAAAGCATTCTCTAAGTTTGCCAACGAGACGATTAAACATTGAGAGAGAGAGAACTCGCCATGTCAGCTCTTTTCGCGTGCGAATGACGTTATCCACCTACAGTGCTACTGCTACTGCGACCATTGATCCTGGAAAGTGACGTGGAAAGCTACTTTGCCTGTTAATGAAATGCAAAATATATTCCGTTGTGCTTTACTGCATGTAAGTGTGTGCGAAAGAGATGAATATTGAGAAAAAGAGGCGGCTCTTTTTTTGGGTGCGCACGTCAATCCTTGACAGGGAAACATGCGTCTTATTTCTTTCTTTCTCTTCTTAGACGAAAAGATAATTTGTTCCCCCCCCTTTTTTTTTTTACTACATTAAACCCCTAAAAAATTCCAAAAAAAGAAACATTTATTTAATATTAAAAAATTATTGTTTTTCAATTCAAGAAAGGATTTTGTCGTAAAAAAAAAAAGATAATAAGTAATTTTTATTATAATAAAACTTTTTTATATATATAAAAAAATTTAGCAATAACAAGAAAAACGTATACAATTTTACGGATGCAAAGAAATCCCCGAGTTGTTATAGCTACTTATTTATTAACTGGAATATAAAAACTCTCTCTATCTTGGCTGCATTATTATTATTATATGTAACAAAAGCCCCCTAAATTCTATATGATTTTAAAATCCCTTATTACTTTTTTCTTTCTTTTGAATTCGTAATGTGAGTTAGCAAAGGAAGGGAATTATAGTCTAGCCGTTTCTGGAATTCTCCCTCCCAAAAGAGAATTCCAATTAAAATATCTACATTAGTATCTAAGGCCATTTAGACCCCTTTCAAATGATTGATAGCCAATTCAAAGAAAATGAATTTTTCTCGCTTAGGACGGGAAGAGAACCCGGACCGTATGAACAAGGAGGTAATCTCTTCTCTCTAAGCCAGCAGCTTCTCGTAATTTCTAAATGAAATTTTATATTTAAAAAATTTGTTTATTTCTTGGTGGCCCCCAGAACCCAGAATCTCAAGACTTTTTGGGGCATCGGTGTGCTATACTTTGCACCATCAATAAACACCCTATATATGGAGGTTGTTATTGCATTTCTCTCATTTTATATGCTTAAAGAGGACCTTCTAATGATTACAGGAAAATTATTTTCCTATAACTTTTAGGATTATTAATTATTGAAGTTACGAAATGTATGATATGTACACTGTAAAAAAAAATTTTAATTTTAGTATGTTTTAGTATAGTAAATTTACAAATTTTCCTTGTAAATGATAACTACCATACATTTGTATACTAAATTTACAAATCTATGCATTCAAAAAATTTTTACAACCAAAAAACATTTTAAAATTACAATTCTCTTGGAAAATTAGAGTAAATATTGTAATTTTACCATACGATTTCTAATTTTACAATACAACGGCATTGTAATTTTAGAACACGGTTTGTAATTTTAGAAAAGGGTTTGTAATTTTACAAAAAGGTTTCTAATTTTACAATACAAGGGTATAGTAATTTTCCTTTTAAGGCTGCCAACATGGCCGACTTTGTTTCGACTGCTTTTTAGCTTTCTTAATAAAGACATTTTTGGCACTATAAGGATTTATTTAAGTTATAATAATACAAAAAATAATAATATTATGATAACTTTAAGTTTATTTTTTATTTTATTATTTTGTAAAAATAGTTGACAATGAGGTCATACTTGAATGCCAAATAGCAAAGATAGATCATTAGTTAACAGGTGATTCGATGGTCAAATGGACTAGGCAGCAAGACTTCTACCAAAAAGGTCAGTGTTCAAATCCTGGAGGAATTTTTCATTAAATAAAAATATTTATTTCACTCCATTCAGGTAGAGACGTCCCCTAAAGGTCAATAACCTATGGGTCCAGTCGTAAATTTTTTTCTTTTTTCTAAATATTAGTAAAATTACAAACATTTGGATTGTAAAATTGCTAAATATTTGTAAAATTACCAGACATTTGGATTGTAAAATTGCTAAATATTAGTAAAATTACCAAATTTGGACTCGAAATTGCTAAATATTGGTAAAATTACCAGACATTTGGACTCGAAAATTGCTAAATATTAGTAAAATTACCACACATTTGTAAACGATTTTTGCAAAGAGTTTTGTAAAAATATAATTCAACTGTATAGTAAATTTAGTATCTATTGGTCTTGGAAATTTGCTTACAACAAAAAAATTGTAAAATCTTCGAAATTTTTTTACAGTGTATTCTTTGAGTAACTGATTAATGGGAAATTTTTGTAAATTTTCCCATTGAAAAGCAATAGACTCTTTGTTCGTTTTTTGAAAAATCAAAGTCAATTAACCTGTGGATCAAGGGTGCTATAGGGACAGGATCTAAATGGCTTCAGATGTTAAAAAACAAATTTAAGAATTTTTTAAAATAAGGTGATGATCAGGTATATTCTTTAAGCAAAAACATTAACTTTTAACTTCTGAAACCAGCTTTATTTAAATTTTAACATCTCCTTGCCTCAAATTGCTATTCTATAAGCAAAAACTTTAACGCCAAAGTGTTTTAGTCAATAGTCGCCATATTTAATTCATCAAAATGGCGCCTTTAACCAAAAAGTAAGGTTATGAGTTTGACAGCTTTGAAATAAAAGCAATTTTTTTATTTAGTGAATAACATTTTTTTAAGCTGGTGTTATTACTTTAACAATCAATTTAAGATGTTAAATTTTAACGTGTTTTTTTAAAAAATAGGTCAATTTATGTACAAAAATCGATGTTAATGTTATTGTGTTCAATCCTAATAAAAGAATAATTCTTTTTGTATTTTTGTACAATAAGTGAATTTTGTTTTAATTAAAAGATGAATAAATAAAAAAAATAATCACTTTAAAGTTCTTTCTTTCCCCTCGTGACCTAAAATACAGTAGAGAGCCCATTCGTCAGTGTGTTTGTGGGTGTTAACTCTCTGCTAGCTCATAAATGTATGTCAAAATGCGGCAGCCGCACTGAAATCTGGCTTTTGTTTAATTTAAGCGACCCTGCTGCTGCTGCTGCCTCCGAAGAAATACTAAGCCAAGTTTCAAGTCCAAGATATGAAATTTTGATGGCATATACAATTAAATGTCAGCCCGTCAGAGCAATGTCTAAAGACAAAAAAGAAATTGCGCTTACAATTTTGTAAAGAGGGAGAATTTGCAATTCAAAGAGATAAAGAATGGATGGACACTCGCAGAGAGATTCTGGACATGATGAGCCCTAAAGCCTCAACAAAAATCTGGTATGACTGGTTGCACTCAACACACAACTTTCTCTTACCTTTGGTGATTGAAAGTTGTGTTCTGTGCTTGTCACACCAAGGGCAACCGCTGGACCCCCGCCAGGGGGAAAATTTTTATCATTATTCCAATTCAGTGCCTGCTTGGGGATTATAGAATACATAAATGCAAAGAATACATAAATGTTTCCTCATACATTACCTATAGGAGAAATCGTAACTCAAAAAGTTAATGGAATTTCAGAATGAAAATAATTTTCCTGTAATCCCTTGAAGATCCTTTTTAAGCATATAAAATTTGGTTCCGAAAATCCAACGAGAACTTTTTCAAATACAGACAGAAAGACGGAAAGACAAGCAGACGGACATTAGTGTATTATATATAGATTTCAAGAAACTATTGACAGTGGTGGCCTTACGGAGTGGTCGAGTCAGGGCAATCGCACAACAACCCGTATTGAAAAATCACGCAACTTTGACATATTCGGTTATAGAAAGTTCTGTTCACTGTGCTTTCACACCAGATTTTTATGTCGATTAGGCTATATTTAGTTTAACGACAGTACATTAAAATTAAAATATAAAATTTCGAAAGATATTTATATTTTGTTACCATGGTAACTCTTTTCTATGGAGTACAAGAGTAAAGTGGTCTTCAGAATATTTCAATGGCAAAATGAGAATATACATTTTAAAGAGCATCTAAAAAATAATTGATTTATGAATTTTAATCAAAATCGTTGAAGCGAATTTAAAAAAAAATCTAAAAAAACTGAAAAAGTACATCAGTAAAGTACTTCTACTCGTTGGCTGATTTTGTTCAAAAGCTTGGGAGGGGGGGGGGTGCCTAAAATAAATTTAAAATTTTAATTTTATAGCTTTATTTGTAACCACTTTTTTGGACACAGGGGGGCTTTAAAACGTGAATTTCCATCAAAATTAATTGTATTTTATCGAATTATTTAATAAAAATCTAATTTTTTATTACCCTCTTTTTTCCTTATAAAATTTAAAATTGACCTATTGAGAAATGAAAAACGGAAATTAAAAGAAAAAGAAATGAAACGGCCTTAAAAAAAAAAAAAAAATTCATTTGTATTCTAAAGAGAAAACCTTTGCAAGATCACATTGGGAAAATGACATTTGAGAAAAAAAAAAGAAAGGGATATAAATTATATTTTAAAGCTATAGGGTAATTTTTATTCGTGATCAAGAGAAATTGTAAAATCTCTAAATTTAATACACATCATGGAAATTCTCTATTTAAGAAGTTACTCTATATTAAATCATTTTTCATATTTATAACTTGAATTTACATAGAGGGTGGACGAGATTAAAAAAAAAAAAAAAACAACTTGAAACAATGGGATCGTTAACTTATATATAAAGTAGTAGTAAAGATATGTATTTTTTTTTTTTACTTTCTCTTATCTATATAGACTATATATAGAGAGAGTGAAAGTATTGAATTCATGTCAAAAATTCGATGTCGAGATTTTGATGGATATACTCGTACATGTTTTGAGGTCCACTAGTGGGTCTCTTGTACTTCATGGTTCATGGTAACAATATATAAATTATACACCTTGAATTCTAGATGACTTTTATGTATAAAGGAACCAATCGCTATTATGATTCAAAATTGAGATAAGACCGCCATTTTTTTAGGGAAAAAGAAAATGTAAATCCCAACATTATTATTCTGTGCACTTTTTTTTGTGTAAAACAAAAAGAAAAGTCATTGCCAATGGTTTTGTTTACAATTGTGCGAATAAAATGGCTTTTAACTCAGAATTAGGTTAATGGCGCTTGGTTCCTTCAATGCATAACATCTTCCATATAGTGTACTGCCGGAAACCAAATGTCGACACAAAAGAACTAAACCATAATCAAGCTTTAGAATATAGATCTCTACATGTAATTGTATCTGAATTTGTACCTGAAGAAGGCCAGAGAATGAAAAGTCGTATTTTGTATACAAATAAACCAGTTAAGCCCAAAACAAGACATTTTATGAAATATCTTCCTAACTATTACATAGTACTACATTTTTCAAGCTGAATTTTTTACAAGTTTCAAAATCACTCCCCCCCCCCAACGTTTCGCCGCACTTGTCATTGTTTGACTGTAAAGATCTTGGTATCTGTTGATCTAATCCGTTACCAGGCCTTTAGGCGTTTCGATTGATGTTTTTTTTTCTCCATCTATTAAGTCCACATTCAGAAAGCGTCCGAATTTTTCTAAATTAATTAATATTCTTTAGAAAAATTTTTATCGTTTGGAACGTGAAGCGTAACTCAAGAGGCGTAACTTATAATTCTGTAGTATGTTGAGTTTATGAAACAAGAAAGCTATGAAGATTTTTTTTTTAACATTCACTAATATTGCAAAGAGTACATAAATTTCTTTTCATTTATTTATATATTTTTTATGGGGGAAATCGTAACTTTAACAATTAATAGCTCAAAAAGTTATAGGAATTTCGGGAGGAAAATAATTTTCCTGTACTCCCTAGAAGGTTTTCCTTTAAGCATATAAAATCTGGTTTCGAAATTACGGCAAGTTGCCTAAATTGAACGAAACAGATGGACATGAGCGAATTATATTAATAAACTTAAAAAAAAAAAAAAAAAAATATTTATTTATTCGTTTTTATTAAATTTCTATTTGAACAGTGTTTAAGTGTTATGATGGCTTTTAATTATAATCGTTACGATAAGAATCTGCATATTATGGGCTATTAGAATAAATGGCAAGTAAATCGTTCGGGTGTTAGCTCGAGGGTTTGCTTTGCCTTTTGCAGATAGAAAGCCAGCAAATTTAATTCGATTAGACCGAAGAGCAGCAAACGCGAGGCCTTTGGGTGGGTGGTGTGTTCACTTGAACAAACATACCAAGATGAACACAATGTTTAAACAAGACCAACTCCTTTAAATGATGCTCTCTGATTTGTTGCTGCCATCACTATCTATATATTAGAAATTATCAAACCAAGCGGGTGGGGAAGTTGATGATATTAATATATCGAGGTTTGAAAATTAATTTCCATTTTAATACAGCGAGAATTATCTAAGGGCAGTTTTAATTCTAGAGATAATCTAACTATCTGCTTAATAGAGAATTATTTCACATTTCGAATTTACGGTTATTAGATAGAGGCTGTGTTTATGTGTGTGTGTGCACTGAAGAGAATTAGAGGTAGAGGGGAGGAGGGGGAGGGGGTTGTATTCAATCAATTAAAATCTGATTTAGCAAACTCTACTTTTCTCTTATCTATTGAGTTTTGATGGAAATACAAAGTCCAAAGTAGTAACTTGCGCAAAATAGAACAAAATAAGGTATGAGGTTAGAATTTTATATATAAGTCCTCCTGGGACGTAACACGAAGCTTTTGTAACATAATCAGTCAAAGAGTACAGTTTTTTTTTTTTGGAACGAAGTTCTTTAACGCGGCTTACGCAGAGTGAATTGGGAGAAAATGTAACGTAACAAAAATGCGTTCCCAGCGCCCGAGCGACGGCGGAGGAAGGCGAGATTAGCCGAAGCCTTGGCAAGGCGCAGTTCCCTGACTTTCCGTCTATTTAAATAATATTCATATTAAATTATATTCTGAGTTGAAGAAAAGTCGTGAGGAACTTCGTTCCTGCCGGGGACCCGACGCGTCGCGACGAGCCCACACGTTTTTTTTTTCTCAAAATTCGATAAAACGATTTTGAGATTAAAAAGTTAAAATTTCTCGCATTCAAGGCCTTGTATTAACAAAACAATTTTTAATGAATGTATATATTGATATTTTCTAGCTTGAAGGGCTGATGATAATAGCCGAAATGTTCCTAAATACCATTAAAGAGTGTTAATAAAATAGATGTTTTTTTAATTATTGGCTGCATCCTTTTTATATCATTAATATATAATAGAGGAGGGTCTGTCTCTCCGCGTGTCACGCTTTGTTTGACAAACTTCCCGTTGAAATTATGAAACGAAATTTTGCAGTCTTATTATGAAGAGTCCAGGAAAAACACTCGTGTCCCGAAATTCCTATAACTTTTCAAATTATTGATTCCTAAAGTTACAATTTCTCCCATAGGAAATGTATGGGGAAACGGATTCTTTGCATTTTTGTATTCTATGAATGCAAACAAATCCTCAAGAAGGCACTGGATTTGAGTAGTAATAAAAATTTTATTTTCATAATTCCTCTGTTTAGACGCCAAACCCGTCCAAAGCGGGCGGCGCGGATAGTTAAATATATAAATAGGTATAAAGAGAGAGAGAGAGAGAGAGAGGATTTCTCTTCTCTCCCAACATTTATCGAGCCACTTTATCGCCTTCATTTGTTTGGCGAATGCGCGCTGCTCCTTGCTTTTCGCAAACAGCGCAAATTAGCTAAACCTGAAGCCCATTGCATCTGAATGGCCCTTAAATGGCCAAACTGATTCAGGAGAAATCTAATGCTTACTGAGCTCGGTGTGTTTACTTGCGTGCTTATTACACACACACACACACATACACACATACACTCGTAAATTTTGCATTTTCTTTTAGATCAGAGGAATTTAATGGGTATTAAAAAGTTAAAAGGAATAAAATGAGATTTTAATTAAGCATAAAATATTCTACTTTCTTCTATTATAAAAATAATATATCCAATAATATAAATAATACTAGCCACGGGAAGTTACAAAAGGCTCGGGCCCGTCTGCGCCGGACCCACCTAATGGTTAGTCAAAGGTAATAAAAAGAAAAATTTATTATATAGCAATTTTTATAATTTTTCATTCTGAGAGATTTAATTATTTAATAATTTTTATAAATAATTTACTTTTTTTTATAAAAAGAAAAAGAACTCAATAGTATCCAAGGGAAATTTCTGGTATTTTTGAGCTTTTTTGAGAGTCGGAGAGATTTTCCTCAACTCTAAAAATTTCATTGCAAAATTTCCTTAAGAAGTTGGTCACAAACAGTTTTTTCCAGGCCTTTATTTTAAGATTAGCCTAATAAATCAGGTGTTAATTAATCTGCCAGTATATTTGCAAAGAATTTTAAATATTTATCTCCCATTCACTCAAGTCCGAATTCAAATGAATAGCAAAAAGTTTCGACTTCTACTTGCTCTTTCATACTAAGAAAAGAAATCTATCTATATCATTATATAATTCGCTAATGTTCGTCTGTCTGTCTGTTCGTCTATATTTTTACTATTATTTCAATCCAGTGCCTGCTTGTGGATTTGTTTACATTCATAAAATACATAAATGTAAAGAATACATAAATGTTTCCTCATACATTTCCAATGGGAGAAATAGTAACTTTGGGAATAAAAAAGTTATAGAAATTACGGGACGAAAATAATTTTCCTGTAATCCCTAGAAGGTCATATAAAATTCGGTTTCAAAATTAAGTGAAGTTGCCCAAAAAGAGCTTGACAGACATATGGACGGGTTAGCGAATTATATTATATAAAAGAAATCTATATATTAAATAGATTTTTTTGTTTTTGATTATTCAGGTGATTACTTATTCAAATTAATCGGGATTATCCTGTTTTTTAGAATTTAAATTTTTCTACCATGATCTGACATAAAAGAGCAAAAGCTAACAAGAAAATTAGGTTAAAGTAATGTCAAGAACAGCGGAAATTTGGATGGGTGGCATCAGCAAGCCAGTGTATTATATAAATTATACAGAATATATATAGAAATTAAAACCTAAATGGTATCTGCACTCGAAAAAGGAAAATATTTTTAAATAAATTTCTAACAATCGCCTATATAATTTTAGCGATGAAAAACACTTTAAATTGGATATAGTATACGTGGGAGTCAATAAAAAATTAATTAATCGTCGACATTTCCAATCACGCCCTTCAACAGGAAGATTAGACATTATTTTATATCAATGAAAACTAAAAAAAAATACAATTATATGATATGTAGGAACCGACCGAATATTCGGTTTCGGTTACGGTTTCGGCCAGTTTCGGCCAAAAATCATGGTTTCGGCCGTAGTTTCGGTTTCGGCCAAAAAGTAGCCGAACCTTTCGGCCGGCCGAAACCAGAGTCTGAAAAAATGGGATGAGACTCGCATGCAACAAAAAAAAAATCTGGTGTGACTGTCGCACAGCACACAACTTTCTCTTACCTTCGGTAATCGAAAGTTGTGCACGTGCTGGTCACACCAGATTTTTTGTGTCGAGATGTATTTAGTTTCCGAAGTAGGGTACAATTGAATTCAAGATGTGAGGGAAGGGAAAAATTTATAAGTATTGGGAAAATATTTATATTTTGATACCATGGCAACCATTTCCCTATCTTTCTATGGAGTACAAGAGTAAAGTGGTCTTCAGAAGATTTCAATGGCAAAATGAGAATATACATTTTAAAGAGAATCTAAAAAATAGTTGATTTTTGAATTTTAAAAAAAATCCTTGGAGGAAATTTTGAGAAAATCGAAAAAAACTGAAAAAGTGAATCAGTAAAGTACTAGTACTTTTTGGTCGATTTTGTTCAAAAGCTTCTTTTCACATTCTTCAAAGGTACCTAACTTAAATATAAAATTTCAACTTCCGTAGCTCAACTCCTTCATGCTAAAAATTGTTCACAGACACACACAAGAAACACACACACACACAGACACACACACAGACCAATTTGCGGGACCCACTTTTTTGGACTCAGGGGACCTCAAAACATGTATATCCATCAAAATCTCGACATCGAATTTTTGACATGATCCAATACTTTCTCTCCTATATATATTTCATATATAGGGTACGAGAAAGTAAAAAAGGTCAAATAATTTGCACTTGAGGGAGAAAAAAAATTTAGTCTCCCTAAAAAAAAGGTAAAATGATTTTCACGGGAGGGAAAAAAATTCAAAAAAAAAAAAAAAAAAAGGTAAAATGAAAAAAAAATTTATAGGAAATACAAGTTTCGGTTTTGGTTACGGTTTCGGCCGAAACTAAGGTTGAGGCCGAATATTCGGTTTCGGCTGAAAATCTTGTTTCGGTCGGACCCTAATGATTTGTTATTGAAAGTTCACCACTTCACTGAACTACAGATTCCTAAGACTCTTATCTTTTAAAAAATATATTTTAACTTGAGATGAATCTAAAAATCCCACGAGACAGAAATTTAATTGCGAAAAAACCTTAATAGGATTAAATAATCAAGAACTTAATGTAAAGAAATTTCACGGATAATTAATTTCATTTATATATATACACATGTATAATTAAAAAGCTAGGTAGAAAATTGACACAAAAAAAAAGATTTTTGGTTAAGCATCATTACCGATTGAAAATAATCCCGTAGTACGAGATCGAAAAATGAGAGAAAAGGCGAAAGAGGCAGAGCTGCGACTGATTGATGTCGTTGGCGTAAGGCGTAAGATATATACCATAAGGGGGTATAATGAACACTAAAAACCGGGCGGTGAACGAAATTAAACGCCATCAATCATGAGAACATTACTCAAGAAGTTTGTTTTATAATTATTTTGTATTTCTAACGCAAAGCATTATAAGTAATTTTATATGTTACTAGCCGTGCCGACAGCCTTCGGCTCTAGCGGGCGGCGTCTAGGGATAAGACTATTACATTAAATGAACATAAAAAATTGCAAAGAATACATAAATTTCGAATATCTTAATACATTTCCTATGGGAGAAATCGTAACTTAAGCAATTCGTAACTCAAAAAGCCATAGAGAGATGAAAATAATTTTCCTGTAATCTCTAGAAAGTCCTCTTTAAGCATATAAAATTTGGGGTCGAAATTCTAACGGGTTGCCTAAATAGAGCGGGCGTTACAGACAGAGAGATGGATATTAGCTAATTATATATTAACTTAATTTGATTTTGACCAGTGGTCCCCAACAAAATTTTTTCAAGGACTCCCTCTTCGGTCTCTGCTATATTGACAAGGACCCCTTGAATTCTTAAATTGCATATTATTAGAATATTTAAACATAATAATTTGAGTTACATTAGTAACTATCGTCTTTTATTATACAATTTATGTTAGCTGAACTTATGCTGGGTCTGGCTTAGGATAATAATAATAAGATATTTCTATGCTAGTTAATAAAAGGACAAAATTTTGATTTTTCAAAAAGCCCCAATGTTTTCAATAGAATAATTTTCAAAAAAAATTGTCAGCCTCCTCGGATGAAATTTTGGGGACCCGATTATTTTCCCTGTAGCCTACTTTCAATAACATCCTCTATAAGGGTGCAAAACCTCATTTCAAAATTTCGACGGGAAGTTTCCTCAATATTTCCTATGGGAGAAATCGTAACTTCAAACAATTAATAACAATACAAGTTATAGAAATTTCGGGTCGGAAATAATTTCCCTGAAATCCTTAGAAGGTCCGCTTTGAACATATAAAAATTCGTTTCATAATTTTAAAGGGGAGTTAACGAAGCAAATAGTGCATGACAGACAGGTAGACGGATATTAGCGAATTATAGGGAAAATAAGAATTTATGTTCAATTAACTTAGGTCTCGGCAGTTGAGAGTCTTTTTCGGCATCTGAGGCCATTTATTCCAATCAATTGGTATCCAATTAAATTGAAATAAATGGGACGGGATGCGAACCCTCGACCTTTGGCACCAGAAGCTGATGCTCTAGCTCTGAGTCACAGGTTAAGGTCAAGATAAGGTGAAATAAAAGAAAAACAAATTATTTATTGTTGGAATGCAATGTGGGTTCCTGATGCTCCACTAATGATATAGAAAATTTCAATCAAAGATTTAATTATATATTTTTCGATTCAATTTCTTCTCTTTAACTATTTGAACAGATTTTCCACCACCATCTGGGTAATCTAGCAATTACATAGTTATTAAAATTTTAAAATTAATGTCGCTAAAATGAAGACAAAATTTGATTGGACAAATCGCACTTCTTGAATGGCTTAAATGTCCTAATGGAATAATACCAAGATGGCCTCTCTCGCTCTCTACCTTGGGAGGATTAAACTGCTCCAAGGGCCCATTAACCGCGGATGCTGGCTGGGGACGCACTCCATTCTCATGGCAGCAAGCAAGGCGGTAAATTTTCTTTACAATTGGTTGGGAATAATAGCTAGCCAGAAGAGAAGCCGGGATTACGAACGAACCAAGTATTGTCTGCTGCTTTCAAACTATTTGCGACGTTCAACCCTTTCAATAGAGAGAAAGATATCTCATTCAATATCTCCAACTTCTTTTTTTCATTTTCTAACTTAGGTATATAACCTAAATGCAGTTGGTTAGTTAATGTAAGAAAAATTTTCATGGAAAAATATTTAAAATAAAAATCAGTCTAAAGCATATATTTATTTCGGGATTTCAAGGGCAAACATAAATTCCTGATGATCCCTAGGCATTTAGCATTTTAATAATGAGGATGCGATTAGCCGAGGGGATAAAGCAGTTAAGTTGAAAACAACTCGAGTTCAAATCCACCTCATGGCAAAGAATTATCCAAATCCTTTTAAATGCCTCTTTCTTAGGAAGGAAACGGAAACCCGCCTCAGTATTATTCCCATGAAAGCCACTCCTCAGATTAACCACAACATGTCAGTTCTGACACTAAAGACTGAACGAATGAATGATTTTTATTTATTTGCTCTGCCTAAAAAGAATACATAATTAAAAAAGGAAGTACTGCTTAATCTATCTCTCTTGTACCATCCATTCAGCATCTCCTGTCTCTTTATTAGGTATTCATGATACCTTTTCTTAAAAACTCCCAACGAGCATGCCGATCTGATGTCAATTGCAATCCCATTCCATAAACTTATCGATGTTATCAAGAACGAACGGTCGTAGGTCGTAGTCCTATAGACAGGCATTCGCAGGTCCAGAGGACACCCCCTAGGAATCTCTCAACAGGTTTCCAGCCTAAAAGCGTAATTCTCGAACAGGTATTTAGGCTCTTTATTGTTCAATATACCAAACACATAACACCCCATCATAAATTCCCACCTTTCTTTCAATTTAAGCCATTTTAGCTTATTGTAAAAAGGGGTTATATGCTGGTCAAAAGTGAGATCGAATGAAGAGAGAATAATCATGTATTAGGAGGAATGAGATCATATTGGATTTAAATCTCTAAAACTGATCCGATACAGGATTAAAAATTTGGCTTACATAATGGAAAGTTGCCCGAATAGAAGCGTGGCAGACAGACAGACGAACATTGGTGAAATATATATTTAGAAGAAAAGATTAGACTCTGATCTTAATGACTCAAAGTACTTAGAGTTAAAATTATGATTCTATTATATTCTATCCTCTCATATTCTAACACTATAAAGATTTTGACGGAAATACACGTTTTGAGTGCCCCCGAGTCCAAAAAAGTGGGTTTTGAAATAAAGCTTGGGGGAAATGAATTTCGAGGTTGAAATCTCTATATTTAAGTTAGGTACCTAATTGAGGCGTGAAAATAAAATTCTAAACAAAAGCAGTAACTAGGTACTTTACTGATGTACTTTATCACTTTTTTCGATTTTCTCAAAATTCGCTCAAACAATTTTGATTAAAATTCAAAAATCAATTATTTTTTAGACGCTCTTTAAAATCTATCTATATATATAATTCGCTAATGTCTGTCTGTCTGTCTGTCACGCTCTATTTAGGCAACTTCCCGTTGGAATTTTGAAATGAAATTTTATATGCTTAAAGAGGACCTTCTCGCGATTACAGGAAAATTATTTTCATCATGAAATTCCTATAACTTTTTGAGTTATTAATTCTTAAAGTTACGATTTCTCCCATAGGAAATGTATAGAGAAATATTTATGTATTCTTTTCATTTGTGTATTCCATGAATGTAAACAAATCCTCAAGCAGGCACTGAATTGGAATGGAATAATAATAATTTTCTTTTCATAATTAAGAAGAAAAGGCGAGGGGGGTAAGCCCCCTGTCTAGACTGGAAGCTTCTTATAATTAAGAAAGGCGAGGGTCCGCCGCAGGCGGCCGAAGCCAGCTGGAAAGGGGGTCCAGGAGGGCGAAGCCGAAGGCGGGCAGCGCGGATAGTGTATATTCCTATTTTGCTCTCAAAATAGTTTGAAGCCTACTTTTACCTTTGTAAAATTGTGTTATGTGCTAGTCACACCAGATTTTTATTTGGTTAATTAATATTTTTTTCGGGCATCAATTCCACTATTAGATTCGAAACGAATAATAGATTAAAATGAAAAAGCAGAAGGATAGAAGATAACGTCATTCTCTCTTTTCCTCTCCCTTACACCAATATTGTCTTTAGTCAGTGACAAATGGTCCCCGAGTGGTCGGTCATTGTTAAATAAGCTAACCCCTTAAAAGAAGCCAAAATTAAATTCCCTCTTATTTCATTTAAAAACATAAATCAACATCGTAGTGTAAAATAAAAATAATCCTCGGCTATTTATTTGAGTAGATATCGATTTATTTTACGAGTTAAACTGGAAAAAAACAATTTAAAAGTACTACGTATTCAAGAAAATATATAAATACTTGAGTTGTTTAATTCAATTTAAAAGCCATCTTTTAAACGAAGAAAATAAAATTAAAATCTGTTTGAAAATTTTATTATAGAATAGTAGATTTAGTTTTATTAGTTAGATAAAAATAACCAATTCGAATAATTTGATTAAAAAAAAAATACCAATAGAATTAAGCGAAGAACACGGGAAGGTAATCAAAAGTTGTGAGATTAATCACACCAGGTTTTTAAAATTTGAGTCAACTAATGAGAATTTTACGGCTTATTTAATTAATGATGATATATAGGAGGAGAGAATAGAATCAAAATCCATTAAATTTTTCAGAAGTGTACTCTGCCGACGTTTCGGTATTGCTCAGTGATCGCTCTGAGGCTCGGATGTTTGGAGTTGAATGATGGTGCTCCAGCCTCAGCACGTGGAATCTTATAACTAGGGCTCGGATTTCGCCCTATTTGCCTTTTTTTAATTTATGGCTTAAAATTTAGGCCAATATGATATGTATACGTTTCATGAAATTCTGAATAAAATAAGAGGCATTTGTTAGTGCCTATAATGCCTATTTTGGCCGATTTCAGCTTTTAGTGCCTATTTCATCTATAAATGCCTTTTTTAGTGCCTATTTTAAGTATTTTAACTTAAAATAAGCTATTTTAAGCCAATTTCGGCTTTTTTTTTTGAAATTTCATAATAAATTCATTTTATATCACAAATCCGGAGAAAAATTACAAAAAAAAATCGAACGAGATTCGAATACTAAAAAAAAAAAAAAAAAGGTCGAACGAAAAACAGCGTCCTAGTTGGGCTTCGCCCCCTCCGCCCTCATTCGGCCATCTTTGTGCAAAGGACGTAATTGTTTTATCTTTGTTTCCAAAAATAAGACATCAATTTTTACTTTCTCTTACCTCTATATATATGTTAATATATATAGAGAGAGAAAGTATTGGTTTCATGTCAAAAATTCGATGTCGAGATTTTGATGGATCTTCACATTTTGAGGTCCCCTGAATCCAAAAAAGTGGTTTTCGCGACATGGTCTGTCTGTGTGTGTGTGTGTGTGTCTGTCTGTCTGTCTGTGAACAAAATATCTCAAGAACGAAAAGAGCTAGGAGGTTGAAATTTTATATTTAAGTTAGGCACCCCCATGGGACGTGACACGAAGCTTTTGAACAAAATCAACCAAAGAGTACTAGTGCTTTACTGATGTACTTTTTCAATTTTTTTCGATTTTCTTAAAATTTGCTCCAACGATTTTTTTTTAAATTCAAAAATCAATTATTTTTTAGATTCTCAATAAAATGTATATTCTCATTTTGTCATTGAAATCTTCTGAAGACGACTTTACTCTTGTACTACATAGAAAAGATAGGAGAAATGGTTGCCATGGTAACAAAATATAAATATTTCGCTATACTTATAAATTTTACATCTTGAAAATCGAATATACTGTACTGTCGAAACTAAATACATGTCGACACAAAAAATCTGGTGTGACAAGCACAGTACACAACTTTCGATTACCGAAGGTAAGAGAAAGTTGTGTGCTGTGCGCCATTCACACCAGATTTTTGAAATTTTTTATCTTAAATAATGCCTTTTAAGTGCCTTTTTTTACAATAAATGCCTTTTTAAGTGCCTATTTTAATGATTTTTAGTGCTTAGTTGCCTGCCTATTTTAAAGATTTTTAGTGCCTATAAATCCGAGCCCTACTTATAACTTTTTCATTTATTAATTGCTGTAGTTACGATTTCTCCCATAGGAAATGTATGAGGAAAATTTCTTCATTTATGTATTCTATGAATGTAAGAAAATTCTCAAGCATGCACTAGATTGGAATAATAATAATTTTTTCTTCTCATATTATGGAGGAGGCTCATGGGTAATCGGATAAGCAGTGGATTACGAATCTAAAGTAGCTACCCAACTCGGGTTCAAATCCCATTTGGCGTGAAAATTTTCAAACATTTCCAATGTCTCCTCCGTCTCTCTGTTATTGGAGTTAATCTTGTTGGGAGTTGAAGAAAATTAATTAAGAAAAGGAAAGGGTCCGCCGCAGGTCAAGCCCGAGCCAACTGACGAGACTAGTGTGGAAGCCCGCCGAAGACTGGTATAATTGATTTTCATAAATGATATCAATTTTATTTTTTTATCATATAAAAAAAAAAAAAACGTTTTGTTTTCGAAATGTTTTAAAAACAAATTTGTTTCTCGTGGTTGGGTTGGCTCTTATGACTTCAGCCGAGAGACTTCATATTATACATAAATTAGCGCTGGCGGATTTAAAGAGGATTTTATTCCCTTTAGATTAATGTTCAGTAGGATTATGAACCGAGTACAATATTGCAATACTCAAGCTTAGTATTTTAATTATCCCAATGATATAGTGGAATTTAAATAGACTCCATTTTATAAAATTGCTATCCAGAGGATGCATATTCTAAATAAATTCGTAAATTAGAATTATTCATTTCTCTTTCTATGTACATATCAAGTGTGCATTTCCTGATAATATTAACAACTTGAATTTTTTAATATTAAAGAAAAAAAATATGGTGTGAGTGCAAGCACAACACACAATTTTCTCTTCGATAATTTATTTGTCATACCAGATTTTTTTGTGTCGACATATATTCATTTATTTATAAACAAAGAAAAATATTTATATTTCACCGAAAAGGTAAAATGTAAAATCTGGTACATATGATTTTATTTTACCTTTTCAAATTTAAAATTATGCGCTCACTGTACAAGAATAAAGTGTACTTCAAACAATTTTGAGGACAAAATGAGAATAAAGATTTTAAAGAGTATCTAAAAAATATATACAATTTAAAATTTGCCCAACAAAAGTTAGGGTGTTGCCGGGAGTCGAACCACAGATCCACCGATTTGTACTCAGTGTACCCTAACCACTTTACCAGTGCTTGTCTGTTACGTTCTATTTGGGCAACTTCCCGTTAGAATATTATATGCTTAAAGAGGACTTTCTAGGGATTACAGGAAAATTATTTTCGACCCGAAATTCCTGTAACTTGTTGAGTTATTAATTGCTGAAGTTACAATTTCTCCCATAGGAAATGTATAGAGAAATATTCATGTATTCTATGAATGTAAACAAATCCTCTTTAATGATCCGCCTTAGGCTGGCGTCGCGGTTAGTATAAAGAAAAAAATATAACTGAATTTTATCATTTTGTTGCTACCCTTTAATAATATTTGTGTTTTATTGTGGACAAGTACCGGGGGAGGTTCATCGAGCTGATTCCTCGGCGTGACCCATCCGACGTTTCGCCGCCCTTGGCATCGCTTAAACGGCTTATATATTCAATAATGAAAAATATTTGTTTTTTTAAATGTCTTTGTTTTGTTAAAACTTTATTTAATAAATTTTAAATATAAAAGGGTTCTTTCTTTTGAATAAATGATGAATTAATAAAAAAGAATACATTATAATAGAGGTTGGTTGGTTTTATGAATGGGGAGGGGGGGGGAAGAGATCCCTCAAAGCAAATAAGCTTGGTAACTTTCCGAGTAAATGATTGAGAGCGACAGGCCTAAGTCCACTCCCTTTATTTTGCACCTGATACCGTCGTGGCAACGTCTGTCGTGCTCGCCGCTTAACAAAGACGCCATTATTATTGGTTAAATATTAATAAGGACCCATTAGCGTGGGTGGAAAAGCTCCTCGACCCTAATGTCCATGGGTAATAGGCTAATACCGGGACACCATCAATGTTTCTAAAAGCTCGTCGTAGTTGCATTAACATCGGAGAAAGAAAGTCACGGCCGAAAATCGGTTCACTTAGTCTTCTTCAAAGCAACTGAAAAATATATTTTAATATTTGACGTCCTTCAACGTACTGTATATCTTGGCAACTAAGTAATCCTCCTTTAGAAATTCACCTAAGTGTTCCTTTCATCTTATAAAGCTCTTAAGATTATGCAAAATTTTGTTTTAATATCATAAGTTCTTTTTTTTTTTTTGTTTAATTTATAATGTAGTCTATATTCTTTTATAAGGCATCGTAAAATAGCAGGTTGCTAATAACATAACAACACTAATATTAATTTATGAAAAATTATTATAATGCGAAAAGTTTAAGATGAGAGTTTTTTTTTTTTTTTTATATATTTAGACAACAGCTGAGGATATTTAGAAATGGGGTAAAAAAAAATTTCCAGATTTCTAGAGTAGTACTTAAAAGGGATATTTTTACTTTCTCTTAAATATGTAATGGGCTATATGGTGAGTAAGTATTGCGATCGTGTCAAAAATTTGATGTCGACATGTTTTGAGGTCCCATGAGTCCAAAAATAGGGGTCTGTCAGTGTACAAACTTAAAATCGAAACTATTGGGAAGTTGCACAAATAGAGCGTGACAGATAGACAGACGGACATTAACGAAATATATACCAGGTATATATACTAGCCGCGCCGCCCGGTTTCGCCCCCGTGGACTCCCCGCCAGTTGGATCGGGCTCGCCTGCGGCGGACCCTCGCCGAAATGAAAATAAAATTTTTACTAATTAATAGTATTCCAATCCAGTGCCTGCTTGAGGATTTGTTTACATTCATAGAATATATAAATGCAAAGAATACATAGATATTTCTCTATACATTTTCTATGGGAGAAATCGTAACTTTAGGAATTAATAACTCAAAAAGTTATAGGAATTTGGGGAACCGAGTATTTTTCCTGAACTCTTCATAACGTCCTCTAAAAGACTGCAAACTTTCAACGGGAAGTTGGTCAAACAGAGGGACAGGACAGACAGACAGGCAGTCAGACAGACGAACACTCCGCTATTATTTTATATAAATATTGAAATAGAAAATAACGAATGAAAATAGTAACAAAACGCAATTTATAGCTGTGATGTTATATTCATAAGAGGGTAGAAAAAAATATTTATTTAATTCACACAGCTGACGTTTCGGTTCCGCATTCGAACCCAAAAGTCTTCTGGCGCGCCCTTTCTTTTTAATTTGGTTAAATTGGCCAATTGTTGTTCGTTTCTGAAATTCGAATAAAATAAGGGCTTTGTTGTGCCTATATGCCTTTTTGGCCTTTCGCTTTTGTGCCTTTTCTCTTAAGCCTTTTTTAGTGCCTATTTTAAGATTTTAACTTAAAATAAGCATTTTGCCAATTTCGGCTTTTTTTTTGAAATTTCAAATAAATTCATTTTATATCACAAATCCGGAGAAAAATTACAAAAAAAATCGAACAGATTCGAATACAAAAAAAAAAAAAAAAGGTCGAACGAAAAACGGCGGGGCCCCCCCGCCCTCTTCGGCCTCTTTGTGCAAAGGCGTATTGTTTTTCTTTGTTTCCAAAAATAAGCATCAATTTTTCTTTCCCCTCTATATATGTTAATATATAGAGAGGAAGTTGGTTTCGTCAAAAGGTCGGTTTTGTGTCTCCTGGGTCCCCTGACAAAAAGGGTTTCGCGACGGCGTCGTGTGTGTGTGTGGGCGTCTGTCTGTCTGTGAACAAAATTCTCAAGAACGAAAAGAGCAGGGGTTGAAATTTTTATTTAGTTGGCCCCCCATGGGACGTGACACAAGCTTTTGAACAAAATCAACCAAAGAGTACTAGTGCTTTACTGTGTACTTTTTCATTTTTTTCGATTTTCTTAAAATTTGCTCCAACATTTTTTTTAAATTCAAAAATCAATTATTTTTTAGATTCTCAATAAAATGTATATTCTCATTTGTCATTGAAATCTTCTGAAGACGACTTTACTCTTGTACTACATAGAAAGATAGGAGAAATGGTTGCATGGTAACAAAATATAAATATTTCGCTATACTTATAAATTTTACATCTTGAAAATCGAATATACTGTACTGTCGAAACTAAATACATGTCGAAAAAAAATCTGGTGTGACAACACATAACAACTTTCGATTACGAAGGTAAGAGAAAGTTGTGTGTGTGCGCCATTCACACCAGATTTTTGAAATTTTTATCTTAAATAATGCCTTTTAAGTGCCTTTTTTTACAATAAATGCCTTTTTAAGTGCCTATTTTAATGATTTTTAGTGTTAGTTGCCTGCCTATTTTAAAGATTTTTAGTGTATAAATCGACCTAGTCATTACTATGTATATATTTACTATAAAAGGTTTGATTCAACTAAGCATAAAATCCACTGTGACACTTTCAAAATGGCTTTACGCCAGCTCTGAAGATGAAACCGAAACGTCAGCTGTGTGAATTAAATAAATAAAGAAAAACTCTAGCTGCGTCTCTCATTTTTCTAGAAAATAATAACTCAGCCGCTCCTGTAAATTTTATATTAAATACTATTTAATTCAAAAAAATTCAATCAGTTCTTAACATATCGCCTGCTGAGAATGCTGAGTGGCGAAAGTCCGATATTCAACAATTCGAGAAAAGGCGTTTGAAAGTTTTATAAACATATACATTTAGGAATCAATAACAATGAATGGAAATATATTTTCGCCACTTTCGGCACTCAAAAGAGAAGACGTTTTAATAAAGTTTGGTTGCTTTAACTCAAAAATTGTATTTTCAGACTTTCGCCACTCAGCATTCTCAGCAGGCGATATGATCTAACAAATTTCCGCACGGAAAATGAAAAATATATAAATATATAGGCTTTCAAAAATTATATTACAAATAAAATTTTTACCATTAGCCTTGGTTTATTTTAGTAATTAATAGATTAAACAAAAAATAATATTATTATTTACAATCACTAACCGTTAACGGAGAGATAACTGTTACGTTCACTTTGACAAATAAACACCTACTGTTTACTTGTCAAAGTGCATGCAATTATTGTATTAGGATATTAATTATTGATATAAACCACGATTAATGAAAATTTTTTTTTACTTTTCCTTACCTATATGTAAGCTAATTTTTTGAATAAAATAGTAATTTACATGAGCGGCTGGGTTACTATTTTCTTTTTTTTACTCTTTTCTACAATAGAGGTCATTTAGAGGATGAATTTATTTTTAAAAAATATTTAGATACATAGTACTGATGGCTACCAGTAGTCTTTCCACAAGCTGATTGCTCGGGATCACCAACCCGGGCTTTTTCCGTGTTCGGCATCACTTAACAGCAACGATTGTGGTGACTTGCTCTTCTCCTTTGCCAGGCTTTCCTATTTCCTTTTTATACTGTATTATAAATTTATTTATATATGAGTTGAAATCTTAAATGGTTCCAAGGAAAATAAAATAAAGTTTGCCTCTCATTATTATAAATATATATAAATAATTCATTAATGTTTGTCCGTCTGTCTGTCATTCTCTATTTCTGGTAATTTCGAAACAAAATTTTATTTGCTTAAAGAGGACTTGCTAGGGATTACAGGAAAATTATTTTCGTCTCGAAATTTCTATAACTTTTTGAGTTATTAATTGCTGAAGTTGCGATTTCTCCCATAGGAAATGTATAGGGAAATATTTATGTATATTTTGCATTTATGTTTTCTTTAAAAGTAAACTATTACTCAAGCAGGAATAATAATATTCTCATAATTAAGAAAAGACAAGAGTCCGCCTAAGGCTGGCTAGTTTCATTATTCAAAAATATAATATTTTTATCTTAATTAATAATAACGTATAGGGTGTATGAATTCATACAAATTGGAAAGTACTAGCTGCACGGTCCGTCTGGCTGGCCTCGCATCTAGTCTAGGAGCAGGCACTGGATTGGAATAATAATAATAATTTTATTCTCATAATCAAGAAAAGGCGAGGATCCGCCGCAAGCATAAGGGGAGGGGGTCCAGGGAGTGCCCCTGGTGTGACAATAACATAACACAACTTTTAATTACCAAAGTTAAGTTGTTAAAATTAAATTTTTCCCGTTACATAGAACTTTAATTTAGAAGGAATTTTTTTTGCTTATTCAAGACACTAATTTTTTAACACTGAAGGAAACCACTTGAGAAACCGACGGACGTTAACTGTCGAAGCTGATTCATCACTCGGATCTCTTCTTACACGTGGGCTTGGTTGCTTCTCTAATAAATAGTTACTAATTTTAGCATGTAAATTCCTTTAAGCAAAAGAGGGTTAAAGAATAATGTCCTTGTAAATTTTTTAATAGACGCTTTTAGTTTATGGTCGAGGGGCTTATTTAACAAGACTCACAAGAATAATAGGTGCTATATATATTGAATTTGTTGGGCGTTGTTAAACAATATCTCTCTCTTACTGTCTATTTGGAAAATATATATTAAAAACCTTCTGAAAGTCAGTTAGCTAAACAACAACAATAGGGACTACTTGACATCGCTGCACAAACCAATAAACAGCGACTCGGTTTCAATTTAAAGATGACTGAGTTATTAGACAGTCAGACAATGAACTTTATTTTAATTTAATTCAAGCCTTGAATAAAAAAAAAAATCATTCCGGTTGTTTTATGCTTCATTTAATATCACTTTGAGGACTAAATGGAAGGGATGAGAATTAAAAAAAAAAAAAAAAAAAATCGCATTTCCTTGAAAGAAAAGTGATTTCCCAGGATATGGCTTTAAAAACTTATTATTAATCCAGATTTAAAAGACTCTGGCTAACTAAAAATTAATAATTATTTTTCTTCTCTGGTTTTATACTCTTGAAATGAATAAAAAAAAAAAAAAAAACCCAATTCAACCCCTCAACGAAAATAGTCAAAGAGAGGAAAATAAAAAAAAAACTTCATTTGTATTTACAGAAAGGGGAGTTTGAAAAACTTATTTTCTGGCTATAAAAATAGATTTTTTTAAAAAGCACTTCGCTTTTTATTTTTTGTTAGAATTTATAAATTTGTAACATGACTAGCTAATTTCTCCATCTCCATTTAACCACTATATAAAAATCTGGTGTGAGGGTACCCGATTTTTGTGTCGACATATATTTAGTTTCCGCCGATATATTCAAATTCAAGATGTAATAAAATTTACATGAAAACACGAGGGAAATATTTAAGAATGGAAAGAAAAAAACTGAATAAGTGCGTTAGTAAAGTACTACTGTAGTACTCTTTGGCTGATTTTGTTCAAAAGCTTCCTGTCACCAGGGGGTACCTATCTTAAATATAAAATTTCAGGGATTTCAGGAAAATTATCTTCCTCCCGTAATTTCTATAACTTTATGAGTTATTAATTGCTGAAATTATGATTTCTACCATAGGAAATGTATGGGGAAACATTTATGTATTCTATAAATGTAAACAAATCCTTAAGCAAGAATGGATTGTAATAATAAAAATCTGGTGTGACTAGAGCACAGTACACAACTTTCTCTTACCGAAGGTAATTTTTTGTGTCGAGATATATTTAGTTGCTCTTAGCACTTTAGTTTCAAAATGCTCAGGGGCCCACATCTTGTGGGTACGTGGATGGCGACCACGAGTTGCCCGAGCTGGGACAGGCAGTCCTGTTCTTTGTATGTCTGTCTCTTCCTTCCTCTTTTCAACAGGCGTCAGACCGTGTGTCGGGCCGGCCTGTCCTATTTCTTCCTTTCAGGGTGTATTGCTCTTATACTTTTAAGGATTTGCACATGCCATTCCGCCGGAACATTGGTGGCAAAATGGTAAGGAGCGGTTAATGCTAAAAACGCCGACCCCGCACCGCGCGATTAATGATGGCGAGGACAGAAGAAGAAGAAGAGCACTTTAGTTTCAAACTTGACCACGCGATGATGGTGGCAAAATGGTAAGGAGCGGTTAATGCTAAAAACGCCGACCCCGCACCGCGCGATTAATGATGGCGAGGACACAAGAAGAAGAAGAGCACTTTAGTTTCAAACTTGACCACGCGATGATTCATAGATGGCGCTGAGCTACGAATGCTTCCACATCAGTAAAGTGTACTTGAAACGATTTCACTGATATACTAAAAATAATTGATTTATGAATTTTAAACTTTCTCTTACCCTATATATAGGGTAAGAGAAAGTAATAATAATTTATTTTTTCCCAAAATAAAAGGCAAAGATCACTCTGGTACGCGGGTAGATAGTATATTTATAAATGATTTTAAACAATAAACTGTTATTTATTTATTTATCGAGTAAGAATAGACTAATTTTAGAGTAAAGTGGATTTTTCTCGAAGTTGTTCCAGAAGCTTAACTTTAAAAATTGGTATCGATTGAAGGTTTGAAGGCTCACACACAAAGTGAATTAGACATTAGTGAGAACACCTCTCTTTCTCTTTTAGAGATCAGAAAACCCCAAAAGTGGATATACTAGTATACTTATATCTAAAAAAAAAAAAAACTTTAACTTGATCATCATATCTTTTTAAATTATAAATGTCCCAAAAGAAAACGAAAATTTTGTTGGAATTTATAAAAAAAAGTCTCCCTGCTTATGGAATTATTGAAGGATTTTAATAAAATGATAATCCATTCATGGATATATATATATTTTTTTTAATTAAATAAATTTTACAAAAACGCTATATTAAGGCGTCATGCAACAAACTTTAAGTTAAACGTTGTGTGCCACGCCCTCCATTGGAAGAGATGTTAAGAAAAAATTCCTCAAAAGAAATAAGTAGATTAGAATATCATTCAGGTGAGAAGAAACTTGCCCAATAAGAAATTTGATTTATTATTTTAATATTAATACAATATCCTTTAATTTGCTGGAAAAAGATTAAAATCAAAAGAATATTTAGAAAAAAATGTTTATCTCCGCTGCACCCCACCTATTGGCTCGGGCCCGCCTGCTGCGGACCCTCGCCTTTTTCTTAATTATGAGATGAAAATTATTATTACTATTACAATCGAGTGCCTGCTTTAGGATTTGCTTATATTCATAGAATACATAAATGTTTCCATATACCACTTTCCTATGGGAGAAATTGTAACTTTAGCAATTAATAACTCAAAAAGTTATAAGAATTTCGGGATGAAAATAATTTTCCTGTAATCCATAGAAGGTCCTATTTAAGTGTAATATTCCGCGTTACTGGGTCGGTCTTACCTCAATTCTCGGAACTGACGGGGGCGGGTGTCCTCTCCAAGGACTGGTACTGCCGAATTCTCCTACCTACAGGGAGAGAGAGAAGATGGGGGTCTTCGAGAAATTATTACACCTCCTTACATGAAAAGGTTTTATTATTTAAAAAAAAGTAAAATACTAAGGTTAAGAAATAAATCTCTATAACGAATTAAGACAAAAGAAAATTTAAAGTTAAAATATAAAAATATGGTTCAATTAACATTACATCAAAACTCTCCCGTCTCCTCTTCACATCCTCTCTCTCTCTCTCACCAACTCGATTACACACTAAAAACTACGTAAAAAAAACAACTAAAAATAAAAGTATCTATTAAAAAAATATTAAACGAATTCAAGTAAAATAACACCTACCCTCCCCTTCAGGGAGACTGTATCTGTTACAACCTACATGTCTCACACGCAGTGTGGTCTTTGTTAAGAATTTACAAAAATATATTTTGTCCTTCAAACCTTAATAAAATATTCAAAAAAAATAATAAGCAAATTTATAATAACATCACAAACTACCCCCTCTTTCAAAGTGATCGAATCTCTTATAATCCAAATGTCTCGGATCTTTATTAAGATTTAAAAGAAAATATACTTCGACCTTCAAATCTTAACAAAATATTCATATAAGAAAATAATAAACAATTTCCAAATAATTATCAAACTACCCTCTTCTCAGGGTGACTGATTCTCTTATACTCAAAATGTTTTCACACGCAGTTCAGTTCCAAAATAATCACTCTAAAATAATAAAATAAAAATACACCTATAAACCAAATAAAAATAAAACAAAAATAATAAAAAAGAATAATTAAAAAAAATATATATATAACCAACTAAAAATAAGATAAAAATAATAAAAAAAATAGTTACAAAAAAATTACTAAAAAATACCCTCCCTCCCAATTCATGATCTCTCCCTTACCCCCTTTTTCGTGTCCGCCAGCTCGAATATTCTAGTTTATTTTATCCGGAACCACGCGCAAGGTCCGAACTGAATTCTATTCACACTCACGTACGCACTAATCGCGGCCTTGGTGTAAATCCCCCAAAACGAAGTTCACCAAAAAAAACAAAAAGAACGAGCACAATACCTGTCTGAGAGTCAAATAGTCTTCCTTTCACATTAAAAAAAAAACTTAACACTTTACAGCCAACAGGACGCCGTTTCACCCTCAACGCCGGCATCCCGCGTCACCAGGTACCCGACCACCTCTCCGCCTCCAGGCTCTCTGTCTACCGCGCCCTGATCAACCCTCGACAATCCTCTCTGCTGACCCATTCATTTTTCTCTTCAGGTCTTCCGTAATGTGTCGCCTTCTAGCGGACTTGAGCATTTATTACCTCTCTCTCTCTTTTCCTCTTATGTGAAATACACTCTTTAATTTCTCTCCTTATAAACGCTTGTCCTTGAGTGTTTGTCGAGATTTTTCCTGCGTTGACACATTCCAATCTGGCTGGCAGAGTATCATTTCTTATGTGATGGAAAAATAATTAATAGAGAGAGAAGAAATAATGATGCTAAAATCCTTTTCGTTCTTTTCCCAAAATTCCGTATATTACATAAGCATATAAAATTTCGACATTCCAACAGCAAGTTGGCCAAATAGAGCGTGACAGAGTGACATAAAGATTGAGGGATATTTGCAATTTATAAATAATCAACTTGGCCCTGGCGGGCGGCGTCTCGTACGCGTTTAGTAGTTAAAAATTTTGAATTTGCCTCTTCGACTCCGCCCCGCCCTCTCTGAATTTCGCCAATCAGCGCTGAGGCCTGATTGGTGCGTTCACACATCTGACACCGGCTTAAGGGCTTTATATATAAGTATGATAATTAATTGGCTTTAATTTAATTTAATAAAGAGAGATGGAAAATTTTGAATTTTTTGAGCCATCCATTTAGGAATTTAGAGGTCCGAGTATTTTTACTGTTCTCTAGAAGAGTGCAAAATTTTATTTCCGACTTTCATTGGGAAGTTAGTTAGTCCAAAAAAAAAGAGTGTGATAGTCGGACGGACATACAGACAGACACTTTTTTAAGGGCATTTATTAATTTAAATGTTAGAAATTGGGTTAATCAATAAAGAAATTTCTTTAAGGAAATTATTATCGTAATAGACTATTCTAAAAAAAAAAATATTTGCATAAGTCTATTTTTGTGTCTTATTTTAGCCTCCTCAAAGGAAATTATTAATTTAAATGATAGAAGTTGTCGTTATTTAATTAATGAAAGCATCTATTGATTTAGAGTTTAGCCTCGAGAAAAGAGAATTTAAACAACGTCAAATCTTCAAAAGAAAAAAAAAAAATTATATTTATTTTAAATTTAATTTAAATAAATAAATACATATGCGAAAAGAAAATACTGAGATGGAAACATCTTGGATTTTTAAACGCGACCATCGTTTCCGTTTCCGCCGCAGCTCTTTTTAGCAAAAAAAAGTCTACTTTTATTTTTTCCTAAATAAATAATCCAACTTTTAAATAATTTGATTATTTGTGAATATTTGAAAAAAGAATGGCAGATAAATAATTCAGTAATTATTAATAAATAAGGAATGAAGAAAATACCTTGACATGTAAGGTGAAAAACAAATTGGTGTCCAGAAACATAAAGTTGATTGTTGAGAAGCCGAGAGCGCAAGGAGATGTTAAGTAAGGATTGAAGACTCCATGGCTGACTGCTGAGCCATACAGGTGGCCGAAGGCGAAGGGGCAAACAGTGTCGTCTAGAAAATCGAATCACATGACTTTAGAGCTCTAATCCTATTGGATCAAATATTTGTAAAAATTAATGGTTAATAAAATTGGCCAGGGAGGCTTCGCCCCCTCCCTGGGCCCCTCTCTAGCTGCCTCTTATCCCTTATATAAAGTAGCGGATTGTCGGTCTGTCTGTCTTGGTCCAACTCAAGTCCCATCTCCGATTTAATTATATATATTATTTTTCATTTGAGAGATTTAATTATTTCAAATACTTGTTAGATTTAGGTTTTCATATGACGAGAAATAGAAACCCAATGCTTTAATATGGGAAAATAACTCAAGAATTTTTTGAGCCTTCCCATATGAAGATTTGGGAAACCAAGAGATTTCCCTGAACTTTCTCTATAAGAGTGCAAAATTTCATTTCAAAATTACTGGAATTTCGTTAAACAGAGAGTAACAGACATATAGACGGACATTCTGCAATTATATATATTATAGATATTGATTTATTTTTCTGAAAGAAAGAATAATAAACTTTTAAATACTGTATTTTTAATCTATAAACGGCAAAGCCCGCCGAAGACGCTGCGCCCCCTGGACCCCCTTGCTCGTCTTCGGCTTGCTCACTGCTTGGAAATTTTGCAATTATTCGCCGAAGGGGAGCAATTGCAAAATTTAAAGTTTTAAATTTCCCTCTCTGACACCGGCCAATCAGCAAGAGAGAGTGGTAAACACATTACATACACCGGTTAAAATATAGTAATGCTAATTTCAAATGTGTGGTATTAAATTTCTGCAGACTTAGTATAGAAAATAGGGGTATGCATTTTGCTGACAGTGATAAATATCATACACCTATTATTTTTATTGACATAATCGATTTTTCTTGGATTATTAAAATTTTTTTTTTTTTTTTTGTTTAATCCCTCCTGTTCTAATGCAAGTTCAGCTAAATATGAAGTCACCCCTCCAGAATAAGCAAAACTAATATAACAAATAGCACACCGGGTTTTGCTCTCCCCTAGAAGCAATCTGGATATGGTTTTGAATAGGACCTTTTGTGCGTCTTGTCGATAAAGACACTGTTCTATTGTATGCATGCAACAAATTTATCATTGCCACTAAATATAATATGTAATTGGAATAGGGAGAGAAGAGAGCAGGCAGGTGGTTCCTGGGGTGGGAGTGGGGCATTGAGGCGGATTCATTATCAATGGAACAAATGTAAGAATCAGTATTTAGATTTGAACACCATCAATCTATTCATTCATCTGTCACTATAACAATTCCCTCGGTGACATTTGTGGTGAAATCGTCATGACACATTTTGAGTGTAGAGAAAATGCCAAAGAAGAAAAATTCTCTTTTTCCCAAATGGCAGTTTTAAATAAAATAAAAGCCCAAGAAGCATCCATGTTTAATTATAAATAAGAGGCAGGTATTTATTATTTTAAAACAAACAAACAACAACAACAAAGATAATCGTTAATCCCTAACAAGTTTAAGATGGGATCTAATTATTTAATCAATACTTGAAAGAAATGTTTTTTTTTTTTTTTTTTGGATGAAGAAAAAAAAATTGGCTTCTGATTATTTTATAATGTAAAAAGTGATAAAGTAGGCTAAAATGTGTAAAGTTAGTACTATGTTAAAAAATTTAATAAATAATGAAGTTCTATAAGTGAACTGTGTGATTACAAAAAAACAAAGTAGGTTATGGATAAAAAAAAAATATTTTCTTAATGATCTCTGACTCGTGAATTTTATTTTGAATCCAGGAAAATACGCCTCTGCTAGTACCATATAATAATAAATAAATAGGTCTGTTTTTTTTTTCAAAGATGTATCGAGAATACAGGAAAAACAATCGGGAACCTGTTTTGAGGAGGATCAAAAATTTACCCATTGAAAACAGTTGGGCTCACTATTTGAAAAATCTGGTGTGACTGGCGCACATCACACAACTTTCTCTTACCCTTCGGTAAGAGAAGATATATTTAGTTTCCCATAGCACTTTAGTTTCAAACTTGACCACGCGATTCATAAATGTCGCTGAGCAACGAATGCTTCCACATCGGTAAAATGTACTTCAATCAATTTTCACGAAAAATTTCACTGATATGCTTTTTAAAGAGCATCTAAAAAAATAGATGGTTTATGAATTTTAATCAAAATCGTTGAACCGAATTTTGAGAAAATCGCAAAAAACTGAAAAAGTACATCAGTAAAGTACTAGTACTTTTTGGCCGATTTTGTTTAAAAGCTTATTTTTACGAGTCCGGGGGTGTCTAACTTAAATATAAAATTTTAACCTCGTAGCTCATTTCCTTCATAGTTAAAAATGTCCACACACACACACACCACACCAAATTGCGGGACCCACTCTTTTGGACTTAGGGGACCTCAAAACAGTATATCCATCAAAATCTCGACATGGAATTTTCGACATAATCGGAATACTTTTTTCTCTATATATTTCATATATGGACCCTGTTATGCATTAGTGTTTCAAGCGCCAAAAATTCAAAATTGAGTTAAGAGAAAATAAAAATCAAAGCCAATTACTTGTAATAATAAACTAATTTTTCAAACTCAAATGTACCGTACTGTCAGAAAATAAATATCGGCACAAAAATCTGGTGTGATAAACACAGAACACAACTTTCAATTGCCGAAGAGAAAGTTGTGTTCAGTGACGCTAGATTTTTTGCGCTACCTTAGAGATAAATATGTTGCTAAAAATGGCGTCTAATTTGACACATATGCCTGCTTGAGGATTTGTTTACATTCATGGAATACACAAATGAAAAGAATACATAAATATTTCTCTGTACATTTCCTATGGGAGAAAGCGTAACTTTAAGAATTAATAACTCAAAAAGTCATGAGAATTTCGGGATGAAAATAATTTTCCTGTAATCCCGAGAAGGTCCTCTTTATGCATATAAAATTTCATTTCAAAATTTCAACGGGAAGTTGCCTAAAGAGAGCGTGACACAGACAAACAGACAGACGGACATCAGCGAATTATTTATATAGATTATAAGCCTAAACATACGTTTTTGTAAGATAAATATGTTCTTAATCTTCTTCTAAGCTTTTCTAATTAATTTTGAATTTAGCAAGAATAACAGAGATAATAAAAAAATTAATAAATCTTGCTTTAAATTGATTCTTCAGGATGATAGAGTTAAAGGGCCGTATCCTATAAAACCGGAAATATTTGAAACACTATTCATTCTAAATGTGAACTAATTTATAGATCCCTCCCAAAAAAAAAAAAATCTCTGGAATTATATAAACGTCGCAAACTGAATCTGTATAATTTATTTGGTTTGGAATCCCCCCCATCCCGGTGTGTGATGAATCCGAAGAAGGCCAGAGGCCATCCGAGCAGCCTCTAGCTCATCCGTCATTAAGCTCGATTAATTCTTTTTTAAGTCCTATGCATTAATAAATTTGACTCGTGTCATAACGATGACACAATATTTCAATTTTCATATAGATATTATATTTTTTTGCGGGATAATAATATACGGAACATAAATAAACCCTTACCCCCCCCCACCTCCCTCTTTATAACGCAGTCATTTAAATGTCATGAAAATGATTTCATAAAATATGTCATTTTTATTTTTTTTATTTAAGTGAAAATAAAAAAATTAAATAAATAAAATGTTCATTTCAAAAATAGATTTGTTTAAACATATGTTGGCATTTGGTCGGAATAAAATTATGAATTAAATAAAGCCCGCCATCAGCGGACTCATGCGTTTTTTTTAATTATGCGAGGAAAATTATTATTATTTATACCAGTTATTTACATTTATAGAATACATAACTGCAAAGAATACATAAATCTTTGAGGGTGTGTGTGTGTGGGGATGTGTCGCTCTATATGGGCAATTTTCGTAATTTCGTAATTAAATTTTATATGCTTAAAGAGGACCTTCTAAGGATTACAGGCAAATTATTTTCGTCCCGAATTTCCTTCAACTTTTTGAGTTATTAAAGTTATGATTTCTCCCATAGGAAATATTTATATTTGAACCATGCCAGGAAATGATAGCCAGGAAGAGTCAACGAAACTCCCAAAAATTCGCGACTTCGGTCCAAATTTATAGGACCGTCATCAGGTAATTTACATAAGCACACTCCTGATTGCTTGATGGTATTCGAAACGTCGAGGATTTTTGGGAGGTTCGTTGATTTAGAGACACTCCTTCCTGGCTGCCACCTCCTGCCATTGTTCAAACCAAAATGTTTTCTCATACATTTCTTAACTTTCAACCTCTTAGCTCAACTCATTCATGCTTTATTTTGGTCAGAGACAGACCTTTTTGCGGGACCCACTTTTTCGGACTCAGGGGACCTCAAAACAAAATCTCGACATTGAATTTTTGACATTATCCAATACTTTCTCTCTATAGGCTATATAGAGACATATATATAGGTAAGAGAAAGTAAAACGAATCTTCTAGTAAATTGAATTACAACTTTTTTTTTTGTAATATAAATATTTATTAGAGTTGTTATTTTAACTAAATTAAGGATGCACCATTTGATAATTGAAAGATGCCATTAGCAGTAATTACAGAGAGCGAGAGAAACCTCTTCAATAATAACTACTATTCTCGCGCGTTTGAGAAAATAATTCAACTTGGCGCCAACTTTCCGTGAGACGACTCCCTTAAAATCGAAAAGGGGGGGTGCAAAAGAAAGGGGAGAGAGAGAGAGAGAGTCAAGACTTAACAACTTGCGCTATTTAATCGCAGTATTTTCTTGCGTGCCGTTTCATAGAAAGAAAAAAAAACTTCCTATATATATTCCTTGAAGAAGTGAAACTTCATCAAGTCCGAGGGAGAAGAAGATGGGAGGTCTCTAATCTAGAAGCTGTTATTAAGTTAATGAACCAGCCCAAGTGCAAATATGTAGCTACTAATTTTACCAAACTTAATTTTTTTTTTACCGGTGGCTTTTAATTTCCCCTTTTTTCAACGACTTCTCTATTTGAATGATTAATATTATCGAAAAATGAATAAAGTTGTTATATACGATTAATAATTTCTTTTAAAATTCGAAATATAAAGAACCCGCCCTTTCGTTTTTCTTTACATAAGAATTAAGTCTTTATATAAAAGGTAAAACTCATCATCTTTAGCGAACAAAAAAAGGGCAGAGTCATCGTCCAATTAATAAAACTTTTGACACGTTAAAATCCATTTATATTAAGAATCTTATTAAATACAGTATATTTAAAAAAAAAGTATTGAAATTAAATAAAGTTCGCTAGTTACATATGTTTTCGGTGTAAACAAATCGAATTCAGACAAAAATACCTACGAAATAACCTTGAACTTAAGTGAATCGTGATATTTAAAATTCTTTTACCTATGCATATATATTTAAAAAGAAAGTATTGGATTCATGTCAAAAATTCGATGTCTAAATTTTGATACTTTGAGTCCAAAAAAAAGGGTCTCGTAAAATGGTCTATCTTTGAACAAAATATATCAAGAACGATAATATGATAGAATGTATTTTTGTAATTGATTTTGTATTTTGATAAATAAATAAAAATAAATAAATCAAGAACGAAAATAGATAGGAGGTTGAAATTTTATATTTGAGTTAGGTGCCCACATGGGACGCGAAATTAAGCTTTTGAACAAAATCGGCAGAAAGATACTAGTACTTTACTAATTAACTTTTTCAAATTTTTTTCGATTTTCCCACAATTCATTAATCAATTATTTTTTAGATGTTCCCTAAAATGTATATTCTCATTTTCCCTTGAAATCTTTTAAAGCACATTTTACTCTTGTACTTCATAGGAAAGATAGGAGTCCATGTTAAAAAAATATACATATTTTCCCATCTTGAATTCTAATATAGCGGCAGAAAGTAAATATATAACGACTCAAAAAATCTGGTGTGAACACAACTTCCGATTATCGAGGTTAAGAGAAAGTTGTGTGCTGGGTGTGTTAAGTCACACCAGATTTTTCATGTTGGTAAAAAAAAAAAAATATCAAGCAATTTTTTTTGTTATCTTTTGATTAAATATAACATTTCAACCACTTAGCTTAATGCTTTAGCTTTAACACACATACATACAGACAGACTCTTTTAATATTAACACATATAGATAAGAAAAAAATAAAAATAGGTTTAATAACAAAACTATTTTTCATACTTTTTATTAATAAATTTCGTACCGATACTGAAGCTTTAAAAAAAAAGGAACCGTTAGAAAAGATTTAATATATTCCATATGAAAAGAAATGAAACAAACGGAACAAAAGGAGATCTGGGGTCTGGATAAGATTTAGATGAGGGTCAAAAAAAAGAGCCGCCCCTTTTAGTCCGAGTCCCGCCTGTCAAGAGATGATGATTGATCAGAATTCGCCGGCCAACCCAACCGCCTAATCCATCTTGGAACTCCTTTTATTTGATTTCATCGACAAATATTAAATAAGTCATTTATTTCCTCTTTAATTGCTTTAATATGAATGAATATCTTTTTATTTATTTCTTCAGGGTTAAGGGTTATCTAAAGGAGGAAGGAAATCTTTTATTGGATTTAGGGTGATGTTGATGTGTTTGTATATTGGCTCTAGAAAAATATTGAACACAAGAATGAATTTTGATATTAATAAATATCTAGAGTGAATGGTCGTAAGTTGTGTTCTGTGCTTGTCACATCTGATTTTTTGTGTCGAGATATATTTAATTTTCTGTTAGTATGGTATATTAGAATTCAAGATGTAAAATTTGTAACCGCGCTTCGTCTGCCTGAACCTCACTCTCAGCCGGTTCGAACCCGCCTGCAGCGGACCCCCGCCTTTTCTTAATTATGAAAAGAAAATTAATATTACTATTCCAATCCAATTCCTGCTTGAGGATTTGTTTACATCCATAGAATACATGTATATTTCTATTTACATTTCCTATGGGAGAAATTGTAACTTTAGGAATTAATAACTCAAAAATTTTTAGGAATTTCGGGATGAAAATTATTTTCCTGTAATTCCTAGAAGGTCATCTTTAAGCATATAAAATTTGGTTTCACAATGTCAACAGAAAATTTCCAAAATAAAGCGGGATAGAAAAACAGACTGACAGAAGACAGACGGACATGTTTCCATGCCATGTCCTATGAAGTATAAGAGCAAAGTGTGCTTCAAACATTTTTGACGACAAAATGAGAATATACATTTTAAAGAGCTTCTAAAAAATAATTGATTTATAAATTTAAAAAAAAGCGTTAAAGTTAATATTGAGAAAATCGAAAAAACTGATAAGATACATCAGTAAAGTACTAGTATTCTTTAGCCGTGTTTATTTAAAAGTTTATTTGCACATCTCAGGAGAGTGGACAACTTAAATATAAAATTCGGTTTATTTCCTTCTGTGTCTGTGGTTAATTTAAAAACACAGACCGCTTTGCGGGACTCATTTTATTGGGTTCAGAGAGCCTCAAAACGTGTAATCTCGACATTAAATTTTTGACTTGAATACAATCTCTACCTGTAAAGGTAATAGAAAGTAAACGAATTTTTATATTGACTATTTTTTAACGTTGACCTATACAATGGTAAACAGGTAATTAAAAATTTATCTTCTTCATTTTGATTATTTTATATTAATAAAGAATTTAAGTAGGTCCATTAATACTTATTTAAATTAATACAAAATAAATAAGTTGACATCCTTCATTTATTTACACTAATTGACATGATAAGCTTTCAAATTACCACCAACGAACGTACGGGGACTTGTTTACTACTGCTGCTGCTGGTGCTGCCAATTTTACGCCATTATGCAGATCAACTCTCCAAGTCCATTTACATACACAATTAATCTTCATGTATTTTTAATTTGCAGCTGTTTCAAAAATAATTAACACCTTGCAAAAATCTGCATTATTGATATTTCACTCAGCTAATTGATAATTTTCTTTATAAATAAAAAAATCTGGTGGGACAAGCACAGAACACAACTTTCAATTATCGAAAGTTGTGTGCTGTGTTTTTATTTAAGACTCGAATTTATTACACTTTCTCTCAATATAATAAGATACTGTATATATAGGTAAGAGAAAGAAAAAAAAATATTTCGAAGATGGTTTTTATATATTTTTTCATTATTATTAAGTTTGTGACTATTTATTAAATTTGTTTAGCGAAAAAAAAGAATTTTGGAAAATCATGCTCGAACAAGCAAGGCAGACAGACAGGCGGGCATCAACTCATTAACTTCTCGGTCACGCAAACGTCAGAGTCAAGGTGGTAAATAAATTTAAAAAAAAAATATATTTCAACTTCTGACCCAAAAGGATCACGACCTTAAATGACGTTATGAATCATCAAAAGTGACTAGATTTTAGTATTTTTAAATAAAAAATGAAAGCAGAAAAAAAAAATATTACAGCAAGAAATATTATCCATTATATCTGCTTTTTTAAATATAATTCGCTAATGTATGTCTGTCTGTCATGCTCTATTCGAGCAACTTTCCATAATTTCGAAAGCACGTTGTGCTTAAAGAGGACCTTCTAGGGATTACAGGCAAATTATTTTCATTCCGAAATTCCTATAACTTTTTGAGTTATTAATTCCTAAAGTTACGATTTTTCCCATAGGAAATGTATAGAGAAATACCTATGTATTCTATGAATGTAAACAAATCCTCAAGCAGGCACTGGATTGGAATTATGTTTTTTTTTTTCATAATTAAGAAAAGACGAGGATCCGCCGCAGGCAGAGGGGGGGAGAAGCGCCCGGGGCGGCTAGTAAATTAGTTAAATTATTGTTTGGTAAATTCCATGTTATTTCTTTTTTTACTTTCTCTTACCTCTATATATGTTAATATATAGAGAGAGAAAGTATTGGATTCATGCCAAAAATTCGATGTCGAGATTTTGATGAATATACACGTTTTGGGGTCCTCTGAAACCAAAAAAGTAGTTTTCGCGACATGGTCTATCTGTCTGGGCCCAATTTAAAGCATGAAGGAATTGAGCTAGGAGGATGAAATTTTATATTTAAGTTAGGCACCCATCTGAGGCGTGAAAATAAGCTTTTAATCAAAATCGGCCAGAGTACTAGTACTTTTCTAATGTAATTTTTCAGTTTTTTTCGATTTTCTCAAAATTGGCTCCAACGATTTTTTTTTTTTAATTCATAAATCAATTATTTTTTAGAGGCTCTTTAAAATGTATATTCTCATTTTGTGATTGAAATCTTCTGAAGACCACTTTACTCTTGTACTCCAGAGAAAAGATAGCAGAAATGGTTACCATGGTAACAAAATATAAATATTTTCTCATTGGCCTACTTATAAATTTTACATCTTGAAATTGGAATGTACCGTACTGTCGGGAAACTAAATATACCTCGACACAAAAAATCTGGTGTGACAAGCACAGAACACAACTTTCGATTACCGAAGGTAAGAGAAAGTTGTGTGCTGTGTGACTAGTCACACCAGATTTTTACTTTTTAGAAATATTATCACCATTTTATAAAAGTTATTAAATTTGATTTAAGGAAGTGTAAGATTTCGAATTTTTTTTTTTTACATCTTGTAGACTTATGACGATCTCGGGATAATAAATAACCAGCCATTAGCACCTTGGCTAATGAGGCTAGATAATGCCAGAGATATTTATTTACGTATAAACATGTTAATTTATTAAAATTGTAGCCTATCTTAATGTAGCGTGAGACAAGATCACTGCTTGCTTGCCTTTAAGATGTTAAGTAAACATTTTTCAATGGCGAATTAAATCTTAATTGGTCGGTCCTCGAGTCTTTTTTTTTTAATTTTCCCTTTCTAATCCCGAGGGGGGGATTTAAGTTATTAAGTAGGTAAAATCATCACGAGGCAGGTGTCTCTCGTCTTGCTCAACCAGATTTACGTTCCTTTATTTATTGTATGTCATTTTAATCTTTTTTTTTCTTCTTCCTCTCGAGGGTTATTGTCTAATATTTTTTAAAAGAGGTATTTTATCTGAAAATCATCAAGTATTTTGATGTGACCAAGAAGCGTTATAATAGTTTATTTTTTTTATCTCACCTGATGTGTTTACCGAAATTCCTTTTGTTAATAAATAAACTGATGTGATCAGTACATGTCTACTCAAATTATAAATATAAAATAAAATTAACACTAGCATTAGAGAGAGAAAAATTTAAAATTTATATTCAGAATACTAATTTTTGCTAGGGGATTTGTTATTAGTCCTTTGTACTTGCTTCGTAATCCCACAGCTTGCTGGGGGCCGCCTGCGGTGGACTTTCCTTAATCATACATAGATTGTAATTTTTCAGAGAAATCGTTCCAGACAATGCATATATATGTACCAAATAAATTTGATAAATTTGATAAAAATATATATAATAGCGGAGTGTGTCTGTCCGCTTGTCCAGCTCAGTTTGACCAACTTCCTGTTAGAACTTTGAAACAAAATTTTATATGCGATGGAAGAGAGTAAGTACGGGTGCAGAAAATAAAAAGAGCCTTTGGATGCCAAATGAGGAAAGGAGACGTTTCGGACAAAATTTTATTTGTTCATCCTCAGTCCCCTTGTAGGCTTATAATTTAATTAGACAAAAAGTTGTTATTGTTGTATTAGATTATTAGTATTAGATTATCTAATAGACTCTCACGAATAAAATTTTATATGCTTAAAGAGGACCTTTTATGGATTACAGGAAAATTATTTTCATCCCGAAATTCCTATAGCTTTTTGAGTTATTAATTCCTAATGTTACGATTTCTCCCATAGAAAATGTAGAGAAATATTTATGTATTCATTTCATTTGTGTATTCCAAGAATGTAAACAAATCCTCAAGCAGACACTGAATTGAAATGGAGTAATAATAATTTTCTTTTCATAATTAAGAAAAGACGAGGGTGTGCCGTAGACTGTGAGTGTGGAATGGAGGAAAAAAGTGTGAGTCTTAAAAAAAAAAATAAATAAATACTAGTGTGTTTATAAATAAAATCTCTCAAATTCGAAAATGGATTACACCGATTAATCTCTTTCTCTCTCTATCTGTCAAAGTAAAAATGGAAAATTTAATTAAATTTTAAATAAATAAACATAATATTTTCGGTTTTGGATTAATTTAATTAAAATTTTCAATCAGAAGAGTATGTTTAGAAAATGATAAATATTTTTATCCCCCCCCCCCCCTTTTGTGAATGTTTAATTTAATTAATTTTATTATAAGCTAACTAAAATAATATATGAAATGAATATTTTAAATTCATGGCCGTTTTTAATTTAATCATAAAATTGTTTATTTAGAATTTTATTATTTAAGAAGAGTGGTTGACTAATGAATACAATTAAAAAAAAAAAAATAAAAAAAAGTTGCAACAGCACACAGCTTTCTCTTAACTTCGTTAATTTAAAGTTGTGTTATTATTTTGTTCACATACAGACAGACCATTTTGCGGGACCCACTTTTTTGGACTCAAGGAACCTAAATCCGTTCCATCAAAATTTTGACATTGAATTCAATACTTTCTTTCTATATATATATATATATATATATATATACATATGAAAGAGAAAGTGAAGCGAATTGTAATTCCCGGCAAAAGTGGCCCCTCACATGGACATTACAGATATAAATTTTTTCTCTTTTATATACTCCATTATAGCCATGAAGATGGTTGCATAGTCGACCGAAACGTCGCTGTGGGCTCAATAATAAAGAAATAAACATTGCTGCTTGGGCTTTGTATCTGTTCTACTATGTATTAAAATTTAAAATTTTTGGAATTCTATATTGACAAATATTTTTTTTTTGTTGTTTTTGGGAGGGGTGGCATTCTTGTACCGGAGTGGTGGGGCGCCATTCAATGTAGATTAGGAACCGACCGAATATTCGGTTTCGGTTTCGGCCAGTTTCGGCCAAAAATCATGGTTTCGGCCAAAAAGTAGCCGAACCTTTCGGCCGGCCGAAACCAGAAAACCAGAGTCTGAAAAAATGGGATGAGACTCGCATGCAAAAAAAAAAACAAAAAAAAAAAAAGGTCAAATAATTTGCACTTGAGGGAGAAAAAAATTTAGTCTCCCTAAAAAAAGGTAAAATGATTTTCACCGAAGGGAAAAAAAATTCAAAAAAAAAAATCTGGTGTGACTGGCGCACAGCACACAACTTTCTCTTACCTTCGGTAATCGAAAGTTGTGTTCTGTGCTTGTCACACCAGATTTTTTGTGTCGACATATATTTAGTTCCCGACAGTACGGAACATTTGAATTCAGATGTAAAATTTATAAGTATGGGAAAATATTTATATTTTGTTACCATGGCAACCATTTCTCCTATCTTCCCTATGAAATACAAGAGTAAAGTGGTCTTCAGAAGATTTCAATTGCAAAATGAGAATATACATTTTAAAGAAAATCTAAAAATTAATTGATTTTTGAATTAAAAAAAAAATCGCTGGAGCAAATTTTGAGAAAATCGAAAAAAACTGAAAAAATACATCAGTAAAGTACTAGTACTCTTTGGCCGATTTTGATTAAAAGCTTATTTTTCCGGTCCCGGGGGTGTTTAACTTAAATATAAAATTTCAACCTCGTAGCTCAATTCCTTCATCCTTAAAATTGAACACACACCCACCCACCCACCCACACACCCACAGACAGACCATGTCGCGAAAACCACTTTTTTGGATTCAGGGGACCTCAAAACGTGAAGATCCATCAAAATCTCGACATCGAATTTTTGACATGAATCCAATACTTTCTCTCTATATATATATTACATATATACATAGGTAAGAGAAAGTAAAAAAAGATAAAATGAAAAAAATTTTTATAGGAAATACAAGTTTCGGTTTCGGTTACGGTTTCGGCCGAAACTAAGGTTGAGGCCGAATATTCGGTTTCGGTTGAAAATCTTGTTTCGGTCGGACCCAAATGTAGATACGCCGCTCTATTTTTCCTGAATTCTGTATAACGTCCTCTAAAAGACTGAAAAATTTCCGTTTCAAAATTCTAACGCATCGTAGTAAAAATTGGTGAAAATTAAGCGTTTTTTTTTACTTTCTCGTACCCTATATATGAAATATATAGAGAGAGAAAGTATTGCGATCATGTCAAAAATTCGATGTCGAGATTTTGATGGATATACATGTTTTGAGGTCCCCTGAGTCCAAAAAAGTGGGTCCCGCAAATTGGTCTGTGTGTGTGTGTGTATGTATGTGTGTCTGTGTGTGTGGACAGATTTTTAGCATGAAGGAGTTGAGCTAGCGGATTGAAATTTTATATTTAACTTAGGTACCTTTGAAGAAACTCAAAATAAGCTTTTGAACAAAATCGGCCAAAAAGTACTAGTACTTTACTGATGTACTTTTTCAGTTTTTTCGATTTTCTCAAAATTCCCTCCAAGGATTTTTTTTTAAATTCATAAATGAACTATTTTTTAGATGCTCTTTAAAATGTATATTCTCATTTTGCCGTTGAAATCTTCTGAAGACCACTTTACTCTTGTTCTCCATAGGAAAGTAGAAATGGTTGCCATGGTAACGGAATTTAAATCTTTTCTTTTTATTAGATTAAAAATCAATTATTATTTAAATTCCCATTTTTTTTAAATTTATTTGTGTCTTTAATTGTTTCAAAGAAAACATATATGTCTCTCTCTCACTTGCAAACATTATCGTCTCTCTCTACTCTTTTTAAATTCCCTTTCCACCTTATCTTCGCATAGGAACAATGTTAATTTCCTATAGGGATTTGTATGTTAATTTCGATTCAAAAGGGGTCCCCTTTAGAACTTTTTAGGCATTTAAAATTTTTTTTCCAATTCTTATGAAATTTTGTATTTATTTACGATTCTATATTGTGTATAAAATGTCCAAATATGAGATTAAAATTTTGCAAAATAACCATAGTTTATTTGAAGCAGTCAACATTTAAAATGCAAGTTTGAAACTAAGGTGCTATCGGAAACTAAATATATCTCGACACAAAAATCTGGTGTGACCAGCACGGTGCACAACTTTCTCTTACCGAAGGGTAAGAGAAAGTTGTGTGCTGTGCGCCAGTCACACCAGATTTTTTTAACAACATTCTTAAATATACCAGTATATGAATATAAAAGAAATAAAAATTAATTTATTAATATATACCCGCAAAAAAATCTGTTGCGACTGGTCGCAGTGCACACCACTTTCTCTTACCCTTCGCCAAGTATACATCAGTAAAAACAATTTTCACGAGAAATTTTAAAGATATACTTTTTAACGAGCATGTAAAAATTAATTGATTTTTGAATTTTAATCAAAATCATTAGAGCCGATTTTGAGAAATCGGAAAAAAAACTTAAAAAGTACTTCAGTAAAGTACTATTACTTTTTGGCTTATTTTGTTCAAAAGCTTATTTTGACTGTCTGGGAGGATACCTAACTTAAATATAAAATTTCTATCTCCTAGCTTAATTCCTTCATACTGCGTTACACGCAGACAGACCAATTGCGGGACCCACTTTTTTGGACTTAGGTTACTTCAAAAAGCATATTTTCATCAAAATCTCGACATCGAATTTTTGACATAATCGCAATAGCCTACTTTTTCACTATATATTTCATATATAGGTAAGATAAAGTAAAAAAAGGAGCAATCATAAAAAAACAAGGAAATTAATATAAAGCATTACATCTCTTTCTCTCTCTCATGCTTTAATTTTATTACATAATTCCATCAAACAAATAGAAATGTAGAAATAATATTACATTTCCCTATAATGAACATAATTTTTTATTTGTTTTTGTTTTAAACCTTATTCAATACATTTAGCGAATTGTATTTAGGATATTCAAATGCTTCTCATAAACATCATTGATTTTGTTTAAATCATACATGAATGAATGAATGGCCTCAACTAGAATATTCGTTAATCGTGAACATTAATGAAGTGAACATATTTGAAATTCAACAATGTTTTTAGATTGAATCCATATATCAGCTTGTTGTAAAGGGAAAATGGCGAGGGGTTGGGGAAGGGAAAAGGGTGTACTGTATGTACCCAGTATATATAATTGCATCACTTTATTTTCTACCTTTTCATATTTTAAAATTGTTTCAAACTCAGTATAAATTCACTAATATTAATAATATATAAAACATGAGCAGAATTTGTTAATTTGCTTTAACTTTGATATTTTTTTTTTTTTGTTGTAATAAAATTTAATCACTAAAGGAATTTTTTTTTGTTTTAATTTTACTTTTATTTAAAATTAATATATAGATTGTTCATTTTTCAATTCAGAGTTCTTGTAACCCTCTGGGAATGTGATGTAATTTTTACTTTCATTTACCTATATATATATATATATATATATGATGGGGGGGGGGGATATAGAGAGAGAAAATATTGAATTCATGTCAAAAATTTGAGAAGTACAGTGAGGGACAACATTAAATCCCACCCATGCGTTTTCTACTTGTGATTATTTAATTGTTTCTAAAAAAAATTATATATTTTTTTAATAGAAACTTTCATGGTTCAAACCTAAAGATTTTCATTTTCTTTTATAAAAACAATGAAATAATCACAAGTAGAAAACGCATGGGTGGGACTTAATATTGTCCCTCACTGTACATGTTTTGATGTCACCTGAGTCCAAAAAAGTGAGTCCCGCAAAATGTTCTGTCTGTATGTGTGCAAAATAAAGCACGAAGGAAATGAGGTTGCTTGAAATGTTATATTTGTCATGTCAAGTCCACTTATCCGCTGCTCCGCCTGATTTTACTTTGACCAAATTTCTTGATCGGTGATTCTTTCAAGCAAAGGTGGCATATATGTCATATAACTATTTGTTTGTCGGGGGGCCTGGCAATGGAGAAGAGCAACAGTCACCACAATCGTTAGGGTTAAGTGATGCCAAGCGAGGGATTTTGGTTGACCCCGAGCAATCAGCGTGTGGAACGTCCCCCAAAAGCTATCGATATTATGTATTTTAAAAATATATTAATAAATAAACACACCTAAATGGCCTCTGTAGCCGAAGAGGGTTAAAAAAACAAACAATTTGTTATAAAAATTATTCGAATTTTTTTCAATTTATTAGAAAAAATTATGAAAATCGTGTATTTTCTCATAATTTAGTGTCGATGCGCTATTGCCAGATTTAACCAAAAAAATTATTTTATTGTATTTTTCAATTCCACTTACTTAGACGTAAGTTTTCAGCACTATAGCGTTTAAAAAATGAAAATAATAATTTTCGGACCCCCCTCCCCTAATATACATATTTATAAACCCTAAATGGCCTCGGCATCTAAGTTGTCTGTCACGCTCTATTTGAGCAACTTCCGTTGGAATTTCGAAAACAAATTTTAGGGCCTATGTACTTAAAGAGGACCTTCTAGGGATTACAGGAAAATTATTTTCATCCCGAAATTCTTATAACTTTTTGAGTTATTAATTGCTGAATTTACGATTTTTCCCATGAGAAAAAACATTTATGTATTCTTTGAATTTATGTCTACTATGAATGTAAACAAATCCTCAATCAGGAACACTGGATTTGAATAATAATAATAATAATAATAATAATTTTCTTCTAATAATTAAGAAAAAGTAAAGGTCCTCCGCAGGCCGAGTCAGTTGAGGAAGGTTCCAGGGAGCGAGGGGTGAATCCCGTTGAAGGCGGCCTTCTTGGCTAGTAAGAAAAAATAAGTGAGAAAATTTTGAAGGAAAAATTTCAAAAAAAAAAGAAAAATGGAGAAATTGAGACTATGGCTAAGTTATTAATTTTAAGGGGACTGGTAATTCAAAGTCCATTTTGATGAATGGACGCACTGGGTGACAGACAGACAGACAGACACAGACCCTTGCGAATCAGCATGGACCTTGCAGGACAGGATGGCAAGATGATTAATTTTAATCTGGTTATTAATTTATATTTTTCTTTCTCTCTTTCGGGAGAGACCATCATTTTTTTGTATTTAATCTACGAGATAATTAATCACATCAATTGTTTGTTTTTTCTACAATCAAGTCGGGCCGAGAAAAACTGAGAAGTCGAAAAGATAAACCTTTCAATGATCACAAATATTGTAGAACTGCATCTGCATGATGTAATGCCCAAAAATACTTTCTCCTATAATTCAATGAAGTCAAAATGTTGGTAGTTTGGAGGGAAAGTTGTGTAGGTTTTCTGTGAAACATATTTATAAATAAAATTATTTAGTATATGTGAGGTTTCACACTGAACGAAATATTGAATTTCTAACTCGATATATTTTGGGCGATTAACCCATCTTCAGGAGTACATGTGACTGAGTGAATAAAAGAATAGATGCTACCAAGCAGGCTCCCCCTCCCTCCCGCCCCCACTCCTACCCAAGTCTGCTTGGTAGCACCTATTCTTTAAAAAACAAGTCTATTTTACCACATTTAACCCCAAATAACTATGATTCTGGAAAGATGTAAATAAAGGGCATTTGATTAATAAAATAAAAATATTTTAGTTTCACTAATTTATTGGCCGCAGTCTATTGGATTCGGTCGATTTTTTTCAACCATCATTAGGTTAGTAAATAACATTAAAACAGAATAAGACTCAAAACGAGGTCAGTAATTTAGAACAAACGATATAAGCCTTTAGGAAAATAAACAAATTTCACTTACCCTAAAATTCTTTGATAATCAGATTAAAAATTACTAGGCTATTAAAAATATTTACTTTAAATTCATTAGTTCCAAAAACAGTGCTCAGAGTTGGAAGTTTCTCACTTGTGAGAATATATGTGGACACTATATCCAAAACGAAAAGATGAGACCCTTTCCAAAAAGAAAATATAGGACTTAAGCCTTCCATTTGTTCAAGGATCCAACATCTGCCTAGCAATGGAAAAGAGCACCAGTGAAGTAATGGGTAGCCCCAAAAATCCAGTGTGTGGGGCGTCTCCCCGTTTGCCATCGATATATACAGGGTGTCTATAAAAGAACTCCGGGGTTTTGAGGCAAAATATTTTAATAAAGTAAAAAACGTACATACATGTTTTATACATGTTTGGAAAGGTTACATTTTCAAGTTTTTTTTTTTAACAATTTAATAAAGTTCAATGTGAGCCCCGTGAGTGGCACGACACACATCGTAACGGTATTCTACCTCTTCCCATGTCCTGGTCAGGATGTCTGGGGTGACGGACGCCACGCAATCGACTATTCGTTCCCTGAGATGGCGAACATTACGAATTTTCTCCGCATACACAAGATTCTTGATATGCCCCAGAAGAAAAAGTCCAACGGAGTCATATCAGGGCTCCTTAGAGGCCATGGAATAGGTCCCTCTGGTCCAATCCACCAACCTTTCCAATCATGTATAAAACATGTATGTACGTTTTTTACTTTATTAAAATATTTTGCCTTAAAACCCCGGAGTTCTTTTTATAGACACCCTGTATATAGTCGTGTCATCCGCCTTCGGACACTGTACCCTCCTTCGCCTTTTCTTAATTATGAGAAGAAAATGATTAATGCGATCCAGTGCCTGCTTGAGGATTTGTTTATATTCATAGAATGCATAAATGCAAAGAATACTTAATATTTCCTCATACATTTCCTATGGGAGAAATCGTAACTTCAGCAAATTAATAACTCAAAAAGTTATAGGGACGAAAATAATTTTCCTGTAATCCCTAGAAGGTCTTCTTTAAGCATATAAAATTTGGAATTACGGGAAATTACCCAAATAGAGCGTGACAGTCAGATACAGACGGGCATTAGCGAAAAGCTTTGAATTCAAAATTCATTGCCTAAAGCAGCAATAAGTAAAATTAAAGATGATTCACATTCACTTAAATCAATAGAGTAAAAAAACCCTAAAAAAAAAAATAATAAAATTTACGTAGCGAAATGAAGTTGACACAGATGTTGTTGTTTGTACTTTGTCCGTTAGAGTGGGAGGGGAGATAGATGGTGGCACGTGCCATCTATTGACTGGCATACTCCACATAGTTGTTGGCAAGTCCACAAAAATGAGGTTTCGCTTTTGTATTTTGTTTTTTCAAAAAGCATGAATGGTGTGTGTGTGTATAAAGCTATTTACCGAGAGGGGTGACAGTGAAAGAGGAATGCACGCCAGAGAAAGGAATTCTGCCCTTTGCTTGCGTGACATCAGAGTAAATAATTACATAAACCACCGATGAGGGATTCACCCAACAACTTAAATATCTTAGGGGACGTGCATATTTTTAATTTTTAAAATGTCTTTTTAAAATTATTATTAAATTCCCTTTGAAGAAGAAACAAACCCTTTTTTTCTCATCATCATCATCATCATCTATTTTTTTTTAATTATTTTTATAAACTCTGTTTGGGGTCAGGAGGAACTTGAAAGGGTTTAAAGTTATCTCATTTCTATTAAAAAAGCGAACGTCATACTTTTTTTTTTTTTTAAAGAGATTAAGAGGCTTCTGATCTTAATAAAATTTTTTTTTATCCTTAAATTATTATTATTTTATGCTAAATACGTACCCAAAAGAATTAAAAATGTGTGCGATATGGAATAAAGATTTTTTTTTTCTTCTTATTAAAGATTAATTGGAATTTAAGACTTAAGGGTTTAGTTTTTAAAAAAATTTGCATATTTTATAAATATTAATTTAAGTATAGAAATTAGGAAGAGCAAGGCAAGCAAAGTACAGTTGAAGCAAAAAAACAGTCTTTGGATGCCAAATACTCGACGAGAATTTTCTTCAGTTCTTATGGGCGATACTGTATATAAGAAAAATTTCCCTCTCAGTATTTTCCAAAAGTGAAATTCTCAGTATTGGCAATGAAAGTATTTTTTTACAATAATTTAATTAGGCCTACTTTAAGTACTGTCCGTCTGTCTATCTGTCTGTCAATCTCTGTTTGACCAACTTCCCGTAATTTTGAAACAAATTTTTAGATGCTTAAAGACCTTCTAGTGATTACAGGAAAATTATTTTCGTCCCTAAATTCCTAAAACTTTTTGAGTTATTAATTTTTCGCTTATTTAAATTGATAAATACTTGGTTATATGTTTTTCAAAATTTCTTCATATTCCAACACATGATTTATAAAATTCTTTAGTTATTAATTGTTGAAGTTACGATTTCTGCTATAGGAATGAGGAAATATTTATTTAGTAAAAGAATTAGATTTTCGGTTTAACTGTGGTTTATTTTTAAAAATTACAACGTTTCGGCCACTCATTCTGTGGCCTTCTTCAGGTACAATTCAGCTAAGATTACAAAGATTGTTACATCTGTGACAATCTCAATTGAACTTCACGTTTGAACTGAGATTTCAATTGAGATTGTCACAGATGTAACAACCTTTGTAATCTTAGCTGAATTGTACCTGAAGAAGGCCACAGAATGAGTGACCGAAACGTTGTAATTTATACAAATAAGCCACCGTTAAACCGAAAATCTAATTCTTTTACTAATGATAACAACTGTGAAAGCTTAAACTCCAAAATTCGAAATATTTATGTATTCTAATAATGAATGTAAACAAATCATCAAGGAGGCACTGGATTGAAATAGTAATAATAATTTTCTTTTCAAAATTAAGAAAAATGGGTGGGACCGCAGCTGGAGGGGAGTAGCGGCTAGTATATATTGATATTATAATTCTTTGAAGAATCTATATATATATAATTCGCTAATGTCCGTCTGTCTGTCTGTCACGCTCTATTTAGGCAATTTCCCGTTGAAATTTTGAAATGAAATTTTATATGCATAAAGAGGACCTTCTCGGGATTACAGGAAAATTAATTTCATCCCGAAATTCCTATAACTTTTTGAGTTATTAATTCTTAAAGTTACGATTTCTCCCATAGGAAATGTATAGAGAAATATTTATGTATTCTTTTCATTTGTGTATTCCATGAATGTAAGCAAATCCTCAAGCAGGCACTGAATCGGAATGGAATAATAATTTTCTTTTCATAATTAAGAAATAAAGGCGAGGGTCAGCCGCAGGCGGGCCCGAGCCAGCTGAGGAGGGTCCAGGGAGGCGAAGCCCCCCTGTCTAGATGCAAAGCCCGCCGACGGCGGGTGACGCGGCTAGTTTATTAATAATTACGCCTGCTTTCTTTAATAATTTCCAACATCACAATTTTCATTTTCATTTCATCAACTTAACTATTTAAAGTTTTGTTATAAAACTTATTCATAAATCATCATGCAATTTAATTGTAGAATAAACTTTGTTCTCGTATTCTTATTTTTTTTTTATATAAAAGAAACTCTCAAAAGAAAAATTAAATTTTATGTTTCACCCTCTCTTTCTCTCCCTTGAGAGCATTAAAATTAGTAATTTTCAACCACACTTAAAACTTAATACAATTTATTATTACGCCCTAAGTATTTTAATAAGAGTTTAAGAATTTATTACCAATCGTGTAAAGAGAAAGAATTCGTTTCCGCGCGCGCATATGCTTCGGATGGAAGTCGATTATTAAAATGTATATTGGATGAATTATGAGTGGAGTTAATGAAGCGGTCGCGCGAGGTTCAAAAGTCGCGAAAAAAAAAATAAAAAAATCGGGGCGGGGTTAATTAGAGATATAGATTAATTTATAGTGTCGTTTGGAGGCTCAAAAAGCATCTTGCAAAAACGATTCTAGCAACTTGTTACGCGCTAAGAAATCATAATTCCAAAACATTCTAATTCCGGCACGGCTCTCTCCCTCTCCCCTCTTTCTTTCACTTTTGCTTGAACGAGAAAATTTAATTTGGTTAATCGTTGAAAGTTTGGAATCTGTCAGTCGTGTGGATAAATCCTGGCACACACCAGTTCAAAAATTATAACAACGATTTATGGTAAAAATACAATAACATGGGAGAATAATTAGGCAAAATGTGTGTTTTATATATATATATATTTTTTCTTTTTCTCCGCTCCGAGAGTTCAGCGCCGATTTAATAACACGTGATGTATTACTTGGTGCTGCGGGGGCGGGTGATTTTGAGCAACGAAGGGGCGGCTGTCAGATTCAGATGCGATCCTGGGGTTCTTTACTTGTAATTAATTTCTCGGTCATAAACAACCTTGAGACGTTCTTTAAAGTGAAAAGGAAAAAAAAAAAAAAAATGGAAAAGGCATCAGCGTCTTTGGAGTTTATTAAAATATTAAATTAATAACAGAATATTAAGAAACTTAAAAAAATTACTGAGTACCAACCCCCCAGAAAAAAAATTTAAATTCTAAGTCAGAAATAGTTAGTCTCTATTATTTATTGGTATCCAATTAAATTGAAATAAATACCCGCGACCCTTGGTACAGAAGGCCAGCATACTAACCACTAAACAAAGGCCCGAGTGCGTCAGAAAATTTTTCGGAGAGGGGAGAGGTGGGGTTTTGATGGAAATTGTATTTGTAAATAAATGTATTTTGAAAAAATATTTTTGTAAACATGGTTCAACTTGCAGTATAAATTTTACTGCACGAAATATATGATTTGTTAATAATAACATTAGCCGACAAAAATGAATTTTTTTCTTTCACAAGAATAAAGATATGAAATTCTAGAAGTATTTTTCATGCTGAATTCAAATATCATTTCAGTTTTGCCCCATCAGGCACAATTTTAGAGATATAGAGAAAAATAGATTTTAATAGAAAATGTGCTCTACAACGGCTCTTTTTTAGAATGTTCAAATTATTTTTAACGCGACACCTCGTAAATAGATGAAGATAGTTAGAATACATATAAATTTTAAGTTTCAGCCCAATCGGAGGTCATTTAGATGTGCCGCAAACGATTTAAAGTTTAGAAAAATTGAAATTTTAGATTTTTTTTGCTTTGGTCACCCCTAATTCAATTTTAGATATCCCTGAATGCAAAAAACATATATTTACGATATTCTATAGTTCTTTGGCTTTCTAAAAATCATTCATTCATATGTTAATTATTAACGAAATTATGAACAAAAACGTCATCAAAGAAAAAACACCAGTACACTCACTGAGTCGAAAAAAATGAACTTTTTTCTTTTACAAGTATAAAGAATGATATGAGATTCTAGAAATATTTTTTTAATAATATTTAATAAAGTTAGTGCCCGTGACCTGATGCTCATAGAGGATACATTAGCTTCTCGTGGATAGGGATCGCTTTTAATTAAATTGAAGTTCATTTTTTTGATCAGTGAGTGTACTGGTGTTTTTTCTTTGATGACTGTTTTTGTTCATAAGATTTACGATAATGAATTAACAATATTTTAGAAAGCGAATGAACTATAGAATATCGTAAATATATGTTGTTTTTTTTTGCATTCAGGGATATCTAAAATTGTATTAGGGGTGACCAAAGCAAAAAAAAATATTTGAATTTCGTGTCAGATTGAATGTAGGGGCGCTGCGATCGCTCATCTGTAGATGGCGTTCATGTCGAGAAGCGGCAGCCATGTTTTTTTTCACAACTAATTCAATTGAAATTGTCTTTATAATCTTAGCTGAATTGTACCTGAAGAGGCCACACAATGAGCGACCGAAACACAAGTTAAACCGAAAATCAAATTCTTTTACTAATTTTTTCATCGGTATATAAAATTCCTCCTCCCCTAAAATTCCACATACTGTAGTCTATTAAATGAAAGTTTTGTGATGTGTATCATACCACAATTTTTAAAATTAATTTTTCCTGTTTATAGATATAAAATTAATATCTTTATGCATGTATTAATTTTTCTTTTAAAGCAACCCTCTCTCAGTTAAAATGGAGGTTGTTCTCAGGTTGGACGACCATCTGTAGGGGCTGGGGTGGTGAGGGTTGTTCAGGCAGGCCTTGTTAGGTGACGTGGAGGGTGTTGAGGTCGGATTGTCGGGATATATGCGGGGATATTTTGACATCTCGGATCGAGCGGAGGGTTGATCTTGGATCCCTGAGACAGACATGATGTGGGGATCATTCGGGTGGGGGGTCCGTCTGTGGAATGGTCTACCAATTTGGATTAGGACATCGATCTTGGTGTTTATGAGGAGGGCACGATCTTTCCTTGGGGGTGTGGGGGGTGGGGTCCTGGTCGGGGTGAGGGGGGGTACTTAACAGTAGGTTAACGGGGGAGATATGGATCTCAGATTTATACTCTTTCAGCTGGGGGTTGTGGTTTGTGGTCATGATTTCTTGATACCAACGTTGTATGAGATGAGACGGGAGATAATCTATTGTACCAATAATATAAAGTAATTATATTTAAGTTATATTCAATTAAATTTAAAAGAGGAAAAAAATAAATAAATGAATGATATATATATGTATATAATTATGTAATAGTATTATTAGAGTAATGGAGTATAAGTCTTGCCGCAACAAATAAATCTATCTATCTATCTATCTATCTATTCTCATTTATCTAGATAACGTGTATACACACTGGATAAACAATCTGACATGAATTTATTGTTCGGTTAAAAAAAAAAAAAAAAAAGATTATTAAAAAACATAATACTTTTAAAATCTCTAAATAAATCGCCTTTTATGTGGTCATTTAAATTTCAATGACCGAAACATATTTAAATAAATAGAATAATCCTCTCTAATCTCTATCAAAATTGATACTTACAACTGAGTATTTTTTTTTTTTTTTAATTCATTAATCAAATAACGAATTTATTGCAATTGCAAATTGTTTTCTATGAATGGATACTTGCAGATGTGCAACATCTCTATGGTATTTACTCTGAACAAACAGTCAGATCAATTTGTCAATGATCAAAGATCAAATACGCCCCATTCAGTTCTAAGGAGGTAATGTTATGCGGAATCAACCCAAATGAATTTGAATAGGGAAAAATGGACGGGGGGGGAGTTTTTCGACGACCTCCATGGGAAGAGATTTAGGAAGGGGAGGGGGGTCGTGTGCGTTATCGATATAAAAGCGTCGTTAATCAGAGCCGCACGATCGGTGATCAATCAGTGGACTTGTCATTTACAGTGGGTTCGAAATTCCCCTCCCACCCCCTCCCTCCCTCTCCAATAGTCACTTGCCTATCACCACTGTCATTTTGAACAAACATTAAAGTAAATACTTTTATTAGAATTTTTTTTATTTTCTCATAAAGGTAATCGTCAAATAATTCGACTTCAAGATTTTGAACGTGGACGTTTTAGACCCCCCTGAGTCCAAAAAAAAAAAAAAACATTTTTGGTATTATGTCTGTGTGTGTGAACACGATTGCTTAAAAACCAAAGCAGCTATGTCGATAAAATTTGGTATATACTCTTTACACTAAAATTGTAAATATCTATCAACTTTTGAAGTAAATTCGTCACCTAGAAGTAAAAGTTTTTTTTAAAATTTTGAAATTTTCAATTTTTTTTTTCAATATCATAATAAATTAGCCTACTCTATTTTAAAAATGTCAAAGAATAAAAACTTTTAAAAATAGAGTAATTTATTATAATATTGAAAAATTCAAAATTTTTGAAAAAACTTTTTAGGTAAAGTACTACTTCCAGGCTACGAATTTACTCCAAAAGTTGATAGAAATCTACAATTTTAGTGTAATTTTAGTATGATACCAAATTTCATTGAACTGGCTGCTTGGTTTTTAAGCAATCGTGTTTACACACACACACACATAGACTTAATTCCAAAATTTATTTGAACTGAAAAGACCTATCACCTTTCCAACTACAATTTGCACAGTCCTGGTGAGTTAAATGATAATTCCAAAAGTTTTGAGGAAGTCATTCCCGATTTATTTTTGTTTGTTAAAATCTTAAAAAGAAATTTCAAATATAATCTCAACTAGCTAGAAGGCTAGCTCTTTTTGTTAATACTCAGACAGACCAATTCACGGGTCTCACTTTTTTGGACTCAGGGGCAGTGGCCTAGCGTGGACTAATATAGACGTGGGCAAATGCACAATATATATTTATTACCAATATAACCACAAAAAAAAACACGGTTTTAAAGGAGACAAAATTTTATGGTACTTAAATCCAAAAACGCAAAAAAAGTGATTTTCGCGACATGGACTGTCGTGTGTTCAATTTTAAGCATGAAGGAATTAAGCTACGATGTTGGAATTTTATATTTAAGTTAGGAACCCCACTGAAGCGTGAAATTAAGTTTTTGAACATAATCGGCCAAAAAGTACTAGTACTTTACTGATGTACTCTTTCAGTTTTCTCGAAATTCGCTCTAACGAATTTGATTAAAATTCAAAAATCAATTATATTTTAGATGCTTTTGAAAATGTATATTCTCATTTTGCTCTCAAAATTGTTTGAAGCACACTTTACTCTTGTACTTCATAGAAAAGATAGGAGAAATAGTTTTATGGTAACAAAATATAAATCTTTATAAGCCCTCGGGCTTGGTGTAGTTTGTAGCGTGCCTACCTATACAGTCGCGGGTTTCGATTATTTTATTTAAGCCATTTGAATACCAAATAGATTAAATAGAAATGCCCGGACCCCCAATAGATATATTAATAATTAACGGTTATCGTAAAGTCTTAAATGGCCTAAGTTGCGGAAAAGACTGTGAGTGTGAGTGTTAAAAAAAAAAATCTTTATAAATTTTACATCTTGAATCCTGTAACAAAATATCGACACTAAAAATCTGGTGTGACAAGCACAGTTAACAACATTAGGAGTAAGAGAAAGTTGTGTGCTGTGCGACCAGTCACACCAGATTTTTTTTATAATTAAGAAAAAGCGGGCGGGTGAAGGCGTAAAAAACAATAAAAAAAACCTTTTTATATAAAATGAATTTTTTTCTTGTCTATAATTAAAGTCCATTAACAGTATTTTGACTGTGTCAGCATGAACAATCAGAGTGTAAATTAACTAGCAATTTACCTAAACAGGTTGATGGGGGAGTGGGGGTGGGGGAGAAGGAGAGAGAGATGAAGGAGGTGAAGTTAGTAACGTCTTCTTGCGGTCAGCAGCTTCAGAAACTCTGATGACGAATGAGTCTCCAGAGAGGGAAGAAACTTGGTAAGATGTCTCTCATCTCACATAATGCACCCGCAAGCAGCAACCCTTCAACTTCCGGAGTATTTCAAACGAAAACAGAGACATTGACGTAGGGGTTTTATACCCAAACACACAGACACACGGATAGCAGCTAGCTCCCCTATCCAAAAAAAAAAAATCCCCGTCACACCGGTCCCGTTCGTGTCATCAATCATAATCAAGATTAAACTTTCGTTTAGGCCTTTTATAAAGCGAGCGCGATGCATTATTAATATTGTAAATGAATATAATTTATATCCGCCCCCACACCCCTCTAATGAGCCTTAAAATCATTTAAAAGGTCACTCCCTCACCCTAAATAGCAATCTCTTTGACTTTCAATATGTTATAATTAAAATATTTTCAACAAAATTGAAATTAATCTTGTAAAAATTTCCCTGGATTTTGTTGCCTGTGCTGACAAGTGCTAGATTGAATTATAAACGATGAAAGAAGACAATAGAGGGCTTATGATTTCATTATTCTTTGCATTATTTTGTTGATTGAGTTGTTATTTTATTAGAAGGGGGAAAATTTAAGAACTTTTTATATAAAATTCCTATATTTTGACGGAGCCGACTATGGTGCAAACAAGGAACCGAAACGTCAGTTGTGCGAATAAAAAGAAAAACTAATACATGCCCCGAACTGAAGATGGTATGTCTGTGGGTGTGTTCAAAATAAAGCATGAGTTACAAAGATGAAATTTTCTATTTCAGTTAGATACCCCTCTGGCACATAAGAAAGGGCGGATACAAGAGGGGAGGGGTAAAGAGTTTTTTTATTTTTTTACCCCCCTCCCCCCTTCTCGAGATTTGAAAAAAATATTGATTAATTTTTAAAGTAAAATTAATACTTAAAAATTTCATTTGTATATATATATTCTGGTAAACAGGTAAACAGATACAGAATGCGCCCTTAAATTACCGAAATTAAGAAAAAATTGTGTGCTGTGCGACAAGTCACACCAGATTATTCCCCGCTATGGATCCGCTCCCGAACGTAAGATGAGGTTTTTAAATAACATCGACTAAAGAGTACTAGTAATAGTACAGTAGTTAAATGATGTACCATTTCGAGTTTTTAAAATAAGCTAACTTTTTTATTTTTATTTTTTTTTTTAGATCCTCGTTAAAATGTATATTCTCATTTTTTTCCTTGAAATTTTTTTTTTTTTGCTTCCAAAATTTAAGATTTTTTTTTTTTTAGTGGAATGCTTGTGATTATTCCTACTCTACTCTATCTCAACATTAGGATATAGTTCAATAGTAAAAGCATCAACCAGGGAAATTAGTTTATTTATTTATCCCTCCCCACCAATAGGCAATCTTTTATATTAAGGCCCTACCCTTAAAGTTCTTCTTGTTGACTTGTTGGAGATGAGATTTGTCGAATCAGCCCTTTTTCTGTCTCTGCAAGGCCCTTTTAAGGGATTGGTAAGGCAAAAAAAAAAAAAAAGAGAGGGAAGCATACAATTATAACACTACTTAACTAATTGACTCAGAGAGAGTAGAGAGGAAGGAGGGCGGGGAAAAAAAGGAAGAAAGAGGCAGCAGACTTGACCTTTTCAATCATTAAACAGTTGCTTGTCAATTGTTGAGTTGACTAGTATCAATTTATCATGTATTACATTCCGAAGAGAGGCGTTTGATATCTGGCCAAAGAGCATCTGTCAAAGGAGCTAGCTGCATTAGTAAATTATCATTTAAATTAAGTGATATTCATTATGGGTGCATCAGGAATGCCTGTCTGACTGTTCGTTAAATGCCTTTAAGAATTATGATTGGCTGAATAAATAAAATATTCAATTTAATCAAGGATTTTTTTTTTTTTTTTTAATCATAATTTATTAAATACTAGCCGCCTTCAGGGCAGCGTGCCAAACTGCTGGACCCCTGGACCCCCTCTCAGCTTGCTCAAGCTCGCCTGTGGCGGACCCTCACCCTTTTTTCCTAATTATGAGAAGAATTATTAT